>ONZH01020821.1:0-125412 GCA_900303285.1 Rhinella marina | reverse complement strand
ACACTATTGCCAAAACAGCCATTTATTGGTCACCTACCCTCACAAAAAGTGTATAGTAGGCGATCAAAAAGGCATATTTACCCCAAAATAGTAACAATCAAACCGTCATCTTGTCCCGCAAAAAATGAGACCCTAACTAAGACAATCGCCCGAAAAAGAAAAATGGCTCTCAGAAAATAGCAACAAAAAAATATTTTATTTTGTTCAAAAATGCATCTGATGTGTGGAACTTTCCAAAAATAAAAATGTCAGACATAGGGCTCGTTCAGCATAACGGAACTCAGACGGATCCGTTATGATTCTCATAGGCTTCTATTATGACGGATCAAAACGGAAGCCTCTAAAGGCTTCCGTTTTGACTTCCGTCTTATGGTTTCCGTTATTTTCCGTTATAACCATGTTATAACGGAAAACACAAACGGAAAGCATAACGCTGATGTGAACGAGCCCATATTGGGTATCGCCGCGTCCGTAACAACCTTCTCTATAAAAATATTACATGAGATGACCCCCCAGGTAAATGATGTGAAAAAAATTTTTTTAAACTATGCCAAAACAGCCATTTTTTTCCCTCTTGCCTCACAAAAAGTGTAATAGCAGGCGATCAAAAAGGCGTATTTAACCCAAAATGGTACCAATCAAACTGTCATCTTGTCCCGCAAAAAATTAGATCCAGGAAATCGCCAGAAAAATAAAAAAAATATGGCTCTCAGAAAATGGCAACACAAAAAAAAGAATTTATTCTGTTCAAAAATAAATCTAATGTGTAAAATTTTACCAAAATAAAAATGGTAGACATATTGGGTCCATAACAATCTGCTCTATAAAAATATCACATGATTTGCCCCCTCAGGTGACTGCTGTAAAAAAAAAAAAGTAAAATACCATGCCAAAACAGCTATTTTTTTCACCTTGCCTCACAAAAAGTGTAATACCAAGCGATCAAAAAGTCTTATGTACCCCAAAATGGTACCAATGAAAACGTCACCTCATCCCACAAAAAATGAGGCAATAACTCAAAAAAATAAAAATCAATGGCTCCCGCAAACCAATCCATCAAAATCTGTGCTGCAAAATCCATATGGCGCTCCTTCTGTTCTGAGTCCTGTCATGTGCCCCCACAGCAATTTACCACCATATATGGGGTGTTGCCGTATTCAGGAGAAAATGGGTAACAAATTATGGGGTGCTTTTCTCCTGTTACCCCTTATGAAAATGAAAAATTTGGGGCTAAAGCAACATTTTATTGGAAGAAATGAAACTTTTCATTTTCACAGCCAAGTATTTCCAAATTTCGTAAAACGCTTAGGGGGTCAAAGTGGCCAGTAGCCCCCTTAATATATTATTTGATGGGTGTAGTTTCCAAAATTGGGTCACTTTTCGAGGGTTTCCACTGTAAGGGTACGTCAGGGTCTCTCAATTAAAAAATGGTGCCTAAAAACCATTCTAGCAAAATCTGCTTCCAAAATTCGTATGGCGCTCCTTTCCTTCTGACCACTGCCACAAACCCATAGAGACATTTACCACCACATATGGGGTATTTCTGTAAACTGCAGAATCAGAGTAAGGGCTCGTTCACATCACCATTAGGGCTTCCGTTCTCCTGCTCTGTTATAGGAGCAGGAGAACGGAAAGGACGGATTCGGGGCATAACTGCGTTGTGCACGCAGGACTTTTGTCCCAGATATTTCACTTGGGGCTTCAGTAAGTGGCATTTTGAAGGCTTTACTTTCAATCCATAATGGGCCAGAGTCTGGAACTCCTCTGCCCAGTGCTGTAAATGTTCTTCATAGGTCTTGGAGTAGACAATCACATCATCCAAGTACAGCAATACAGTCTCAAAGTTTTTGTGTCCAAGACATCTCTCCATGAGTCTCTGAAATGTTCCAGGGGCATTACATAATCCGAATGGCATGTAGTTGAACTCGAACAGACCCATTGGGGTAGTGAAAGCTGTTTTTTCTTTATCTTCTGGCGCCATGGGGACTTGCCAGTATCCACTGGTTAGATCCAGGGTTGAAAAATAAGCAGCAGATCCCAGAGCTGCTAAAGACTCCTCAATTCGTGGCAGTGGGTACGCATCCTTGTGCGTAATGTTGTTGATCTTGCGGTAGTCCACACAGAAACGAATGGTTCCGTCTTTCTTTTTTACAAGGACCAAAGGGGCAGCCCAGGGGCTGTGACTATCTTGGATGACGTTAGCCATCTTCATATCCTGAACCATTTTCTTCACCTACTGGTACATGGCAGGAGGCACTGGCCTATATCTCTCTTTGATTGGAGGATGAGTGCCAGTTGGAATACTGTGCTTTATGAGGCTGGTTTGACCATAGTGCAGGGGGTGTTTACTGAAGACTTGGTGGTTTTCTTTGACTAAGTCCAGTACACCTTTGATATGTTCAGAAGAGGTTGTGGCATCTCCAATATGTAGTTCGGTCCACCAGGGGTTCTCAAGCGGATCTTTGGCTGCCTCCGCTGTTTGAAGCGATTGTTGTGCAGCAGCCATAGGGGGATCCAGGATGTCTTGGAGACGGACGTGATATAGACTTGCCACTGGGTAGAACTTTTATAATTCTACGATTTCGTCACTTAGATTGACCAAGTGTATGGGTACATTCCCATTTGACACAGTGACCAAGCTCCTAGCGGATAGGACTAGAGGATGATCTCGTAGATGCAAGGGTTCCACGAGGGCTGGGTAATCCTGACCTCGGACACCGATGCAGGCCTTGCACCATATCAGAGTCTCTGCTCCAGGTCGGAGTTTGATAGGTTGAGCATCCTTGATGCGAACATGGCATATTTCACCCTGGCGGTTGCCAAATTTTTGTTGAGCAGCTAGCACCTGTATGATCTGGTTTATGGCATGTTGCTTTACAGAGGGTGCAGTTACTAGAGCTTTCTTCAGAGCTTCCAGCACTTCAGTGTAGCAGTTGCCAAGTACATTCATCCCTAGGACAATAGGGCAATTGTCATCTTCTGGAACCTGAATCACGACTACCCCTTGATGTGGGAGTTTGGTACCTTCAATCTGTAAGGTAGGTTCCCAATAACCTAAGATAGGTACTGTTTGGCCATTAGTGGCTATGATGTGGAGCCAGGATTCTGGAGGTTGTGTAAGCTGGGCTCCGTTCTGGCATTTTTTGAACGCTGCTTGCCGGATGGTACTTACTTGAGATCCGGTATCAATTAAAGCAGAAAACTTCACTCCATTGATGCCAACTTCAATCACGGGACGAGTGCCCACATACTTAGGCATAAAGGATGGATCATTGGGACCTAGTATTCTTCCTCCTGAGGGGCGGTCCTTGGCCTCAGGAGATACTCTTAACTTCTGACACTCCCTTTCAGTGTGTCCAGGCTTCTGACAATGCTGGCATATGCGTTTTCTGGAGCTACGATATCCAGAATTTGACACTCTACTGGTCAGCCGACGTTGCTCTTCCCGTGGACCGGGTGTAAGATGACCTTGTGAAGTGGAATTCTCCTTCTCAGTCTTGGGCTGATGTTCCAATCGCTCTAGCTGCTTCCTCATTCTCTCCACATTCTCAGCTAGGAGGGAGACTTGAGCAGTCAGGGTCGCGACAGCATCTGGGACAGGTGCCTGGGACCCATGTTCAGCTATCTGGCCATAGACAGTAGATCGCATGACAGGCGATTTCTTCTTGACTTCAGGAGGTTCAGACTGCTGACCTTCTCCCAGAATGCCTATAGCAAGCTCCTTAAAATCTAAGAACGGGGTATCTGGGTGTTGAGCTGACAGCATCTTCAGCTGACGTTTGAGGGATTCGTCTAAGACACCTTCAATAAACTGTTCTCTGAGGGTTTGATCTTGTCCCTCAGCTTCACGGGGGTCTATGTGGATAACTGCACGCAGAGCTTCTTGCAGGGACAGGGCAAAGTCTCTCAAAGTCTCCTTTGACTGCTGTTGCTTTCCAAAGAAGCGCATCTTTAGCTCAGAGGCGGTCCTAGTTTCAAAGGTGGTACTGAGCCTGTCTAGGATCTGCTCAGCTGTTTTTCGCTCTGGCCAAGGCCAGGACTTGACCTCCCGGAGTGCAGCTCCCTGTAACTGGCCAATCAGGATCTCCACTTTCTGGTTCTGAGATACTGGATATAGCTTAAAGGTAGCTAACATTTTATCACGGAATTCCCTGAGTGAATGGGGTTCTCCTGAATAACGTGGGAGCCAAGGTGCTCCAAAGTAATATGGCATAGTCAGAGGCATGATGCATGTGGCTGCAGCAGCTGCTGGTGTACCACCGCAGTCCAAGTGGGTGCTATCTTCACTGTCAGACATGGCTTTTGCTACCTTGTATCAGACTAAAGGGTTCAGTGCCAGTTAGAATGCAATTTGAGTACACGTTGCTATGGGTAACAGTAACAGAATTGGTGCGTGGCTCCTTTAAGAGTCGCTGCAACTTCTCAATTTTGTAGAGTATGATGCTCTAGCAAGCAGATTATAGCCTATAACAGTCTTTAGCAAGATTATTTTCCCAGTGATTCTCATTCAGACCTCTGGACATTGCTTCTTAGGATCCAGGGAAGAAAAAGCAGCATTTTCCCTTTTCCAAAATGGCCGCTGATTCACTTCCTGTAAGGGTTGTAGTTGATTTCTTTGTCCTCCTGGGAACTTGTACTCTGTACTTCTGTTCCTCCTGCTGGAAGATTGGTTCCTCTGTGGAGGCGGGCTGCTTGGGGTCCGCCCCTCTGCTTGGTGGATGTCTTCCTTCTCCAGAGCTGATGCCCACATCCAAAATGGCTGAATAACCCCTTTTTGCCACAGTCTCACACTTTCCAGTAGTAAGTACATGCAATAAAGTCTCTTGTAGGGGGTTTTACAGATAGAGGGGGCTTCCTGAGCACAAAAATTAGATCCTGTTTCGTGACGCCAAAATTTGCAGTGTTCGGGGTGCCGTGGTTGCTACGGGGGCGACCCTTTCCCCCTCCAGGGCCCTCTAAGGTGATTTTCCTTTATGTCCCAGTGGTAGGAGTGCCAAGGGGTATTTAGGCCACTCAAGTCTTTGGTGGGATTGTCACGGTGTTCCTACCTCGTGAGACGAACAGGCCCCAGGCGGTGGCTCCGGCTGCAATAAATTTACTAGTAGTAGTAATTGAGGGTCGTCAGGTGGGAATGATGCGCAGACTTGTATGAATGGTCCAACGTAGTTTTATTAACTGAACTTTGAAAGCAGATAACTAGGTTCATCCTTCAGCTTGGTGTCTAGCAAGTGCAGCTATTACTTATACTTGGCAGATGCTTGGAAATTCAGGTTTCAGGCTTCCTGTTCTAAGCTGAGGTTACCTCTTAAGTCTGGCTTCCCTTGAGAGTATTGTTGTGCCTTATTGCAGGCTATATTACTCTATCTTTAGGGCACAGCAGAGCTGAAGGTGCTCCACTGTCCTGCACATGTCCTCCCTGATCAGAGTACAGGGGACAACTCCCTGACTAAAAAAACAAAACTGTCTTAACTGTCATTTCCTCTCACTGCCAGAAGTTGGAAGAGCTTAACTTCTCTCCAGCAGAGGGGGTCAGAATGGACTAAGGACTGTACCATTCTGGTAAAACTACATCTGAATCTGCCATAGTATTTACTGACACCTGCTGGTACACCAGGTACATTACATGGGAAACAGTTGCATAACATTGAATATAATACATATTAATGCTGGTGATGACATTAATGCATGGAATTACATTTTCAAAGTAGCACACAGATAGAAGCTGGTTATGAAGAGTTGTAACACTACTCTGGGGTGTTACAGATGTTCCCTCCTCTGCTCAGGGGTGATGCTGCCAAGCTCCATCGGTTCAGGCCCAGGTAGACTCGAGACCGGATTGAGGGTCGGCCAAGGAGCAGGAAACACCCGAGGCGATCGTCTGGACCTTAGGTGTCGATCCGCCCGGATGGCAAGGGTCATAGCTTCGTCAAGAGTTTTAGGTTCTGCATGAGCTAATAACAAGTCTTTAACATGGTCAGAGAGGCCGGTCATGAACAGGTCTTTCAAGGCCAGATCGTTCCACCCCGAGTCTGTCATGTACTGTCTGAAAGTTGCACAATATTCCTCCACCATTTGTCTACCCTGATGGAGAGATAACAAGTGGGAAACAGCTAACGCAGGTCGGTCTGGTTCATCATAAATCTGACCCAGGGCAGAGAAAAAGCCATCTAGAGAAGAGAGCAGAGGTGAGTCAGAAGGTAAAGAAAGCGCCCAATTTTGCGGGTCACTCCGCAGGAGAGACATCACCAACCCCACCTTTTGCACTTCTGTCCCAGAGGACCGAGGTCGTAATGAAAAATAAAGTTTACATCCTTCCCGAAACAAAAAAAATTTCTTGCGGTCGCCAGAAAAAAGGTCGGGAAGGGGGACCTTAGGTTCAGGTGCAGGTGACTGAACGGCCGGAGGTGGCACCGGGGCCAAAGCATGCATGGTTTCCTGGACCTGAAGGCGAGTAGCCAGATCTTGAACCAACTTGGTCAAGGCCTGGACCTGTGAGACCACAGCTGACATAGGCTCCGTAGGTGGAGTGAACGTAGCTGGTCGTATGGAGGTTGCAGGCCTCTTTTTGGCCAGTGTTTCTGTCAGGCTGGGATAAACAGACAACAGAGGAACGTGAGCCCTGAGCTTACCCCAACCTCTGTCCCTGCCTATTGCCCCACCCACGCTAAACCGTGGGGCGACAAACACGATGACTGCGATATACACTGACTATGGTGCAGGAGATGGGAGACAAGAGACAGACAAACAAACACGGAATAATAGTTAATAAGGCCGAGTCAAAACCAGGAAGGTACGTCAGGACAAAATCACAAAACATAGAGTAGTCAAAAACGAGCCGAAGTCAAAACTAACCAGTAGCAAAGTACAAAGGGATCAGGGGATCAGGCACAGGCGATGGTCAAAAACACGAAGCAAAGTCAGAACTGCAGAATATAAACCACTAGGATAGCTAATGCAGAGAAACTCAAACACTGGCAAGTATGATGGTGATTGCAAGGTTTAAATGCAGCCAGGAGTCCCACCCCCACAGGTGAAAGGGAGGAGAGACTCCTGAGCACAGAATTAACACTTAGTAGGTGACCAGGTCTGCATAGCATAGCAAATAGATTAAACTGCTTGCGTTCTCTGAGCGAGCTTGCGCACCCGCCGCATCCTTGGCACTCTCAAACGTGGTGCGTGCTCCCTGCCTGGAACGCGCACCAATTTTTTTTTTAAACTGTTCTTGATTTTGCTGATCTCTCTGGAATGTTGGTCTCAAAGGAGAATTAGTTTTGGTTCCTAGGAGAAGGAGCTCTTACATGTGTTCCTCTCCCTTCTCTGTCTAGCCTGGACCTCCCCCTCCTGGCAGAAAGCAAGGTCAGCCCACTCCTGCCAAGAGGGGAAGAACAGGGTAGTTAAGTCCTATTCCTGCCAACTATACCTTCCCTAGCTGAAGCACACAACCAAAACACGAAAATACATAACAATAACAATTCATAACTATATACAATGCATAATAAACATTTGTAGATATCCCCAGGTCTGGAGTACTGCACAGGCTGACATTGGTGAGTGGCTATTTATCACAGGATGAGTGATTCCACTGCCGCTGTCTGCCTGTCCATCATGTTCCATACTGTTGCTAGTGCTGCAGCTACTACAACTCCTGCTGCCACTACTACTACCCCTACACAACCAAACATTTCTGCCTTGTCCATCATGTTCCATATTGTACTGGTGCTGCTGAGGAGCCTACCTTGCACATTACTTTTTCTTCTTTAAAATAACACCAAACCTGTTGCAATTCCCCAAAAAGGGATCATTTTTAGACCACTCAATTTTCTCACAAAACAACAACAGGTGCAGGTCAAGTTACACCTCTTGCTGGAGGGAAGGGGTTTGGTCATGAATTTGGCATGGCGGGTAGGGATGTTGTTTCAATTTTTGCCTCAGACAGCACAAAGGCTATGTGATCCCCTGTCACTGAGGGAAGAGGGGCCCAAGCTGAACTCTTGCACCATGGCCCATAAGCCTTTAGCTACGCCCCTGGTCACCAATATCAGCAAGGGTCCAACTCATAGCAGCTCTGCCAAGCAGCTGTTCTAAGGGATTGCAGGTTTACGGTTGTGTTTTCTTTAATTGCGGAAGCAGAGGGACCTGATGTGAGTGTATGGTGCTGTTATGCAGTCCAAATCATCCAGGATAAAGCTCCCTGGGGAAGAAGTATGCAATTTAGCTCTCCTCTAGAAGGGAGAAATCTGTCTCTCTAGTGCCACCTGTGGATGGCAATGACCATTCTTGATGATCCCTACTCCTATGAAAAAAGGCACAGTCAACCAGAACTAAACTCTACTTATAAGGAGTAACAACTGAGCTGTCTACAGATGGATGTCTTTGGCTTGGCTACTTGGCTGATAATTCATGTTTTGAACAACGTGTGAATATACCTTTATAGCTACCTATATAATGTGCTCAGTTCAGAGCACTTTAGAAAAGTAGGCAGATTAGCACTGGTGTCTTGCAGTTCTGTGATCCTGGGTTCAAATCCAACCATAGAAAACATCTGCAATAACTTTGTATGCTTTCCTTGTGTTTGGGGTTTCCTCCAGGTTTTCCAAGTTCCTACAACACTCCAAAAACACATTAGTGCATAAATTTGCTCTAATGTGTGTTTCTGATAGGGATATGTAAAAGGGTAATTTCTATGTGCAACCCTCTTCTGGGGCCCCACTCGAGGATGGTGCAGCAATGAGGTGGACATTTTAAATGAACTTCCAATTTAACGTTACACCAGAAGGAGGATCAGTGCTTAGCAGGTACAGTCACAATTAAGTACAAAGCATGATGGTTGCAGATGTATTATAAGCTTGGAGGTTATGGGGCCTACCGAAAAGTCTGTCAGCATAAAGAGGTTGGCTATTTTTTGGTTACTGTTGACCAATGTGTTTGTAAGAGTGATAATATGGCACATACTAATATAGAGGTTGTTGAAATTCTGCATCATTTTCTATATTTTATAAGGTACGCCCCTTGTTTATAAAGTCTTGTGTGCTGTCCACACAGAGGTCATGTCCATAAAATGGCTGCTGATGGAGGGTCATGCGACCAGGCAAATCACCTCCATGTGATGTCTTCTCTGTTCAAATACACTGCACCTGCTCTAAATTCCTAACAGACAAGAGCAGATGGTAGATGCAGTGTATTTGAATTGAGGAGACATCACATGGGGGTGATTTGCCTGGTCACATGACCCTCCTTCGGCAGTCATTTTATGGACAGCACAAAAGACTTTGTAAACATGGGGGCATACCTTATGAAATGTAGAAAATTTGCAGAATTTCAACAAAGACTATGGTGCACATTTATTAATAAATAACACTGGTGTTTTAGACACTGGTCTTAATAAAGCCCTCAACTGGTGCTAGTTCATCCAGCACCAGTTCTCAATGTAAGACAGCTTCCGAGCTGTATTACATTTAGACCTTTTTCTACACCTGTCAGCCCATCCTCCTTCCCCGCCCATGCCCCACCCACAATTTTAGACCTGGCATGAGCAGGGAGAAGTTGCAGATTGCTGAACAACTAGCTAATTTAGGCTTATTTCAGAATAAGTGACCCCCTATTTTAGTAAGTGTCATATAATCATCTTACAAACAACTTTGTTAGCAATAACTGGCCAACCCCTTTAATATTTTCAGTCGTTCACACACGGCAGACATGTACAGCCCACTGGCCACAATCTCTAACAAAAACTCAAGCTACATCTAGTCGGGGCTATGCAAGGTAGGATATGAGTTGCTACCCTCAACTGCCTCCTGCTGTCTCTTCCCTCCTTACTGAGCCTTGTCTGTGGCTACGGCTGCACAGAAATCTTAGCTATGATGCATATCATAAATTGACAAAAATTGCACTTTCACTATGCTACGATGCAGCATATTAAAAGGGCAGTCTGCAATTTCGCAGTGGGTGTCACGACCAGGAAAATCATGCAGCCCTAGCTTCACAATTGTGACACAAAGACACAGGAAGGCTGACAAACATAGAGGATACAAATCAAACACCTCTCCGCTCTCAGGGTTACGCCCTTACAACCAAAGTATGTATGAAAAAGTTTAAAGGGGCAGCCCTCCCCCCCTTTCAGATATTAGATTGTGAGCAGGGGCGGATTGGCCATAGACCTTACAGGGAAATTTCCCGGTAGGCCGATGCCCAGGGGGCTGTCTGAGTCCTCCTCATGACTGGCCAGTGGAAGGGTTTGGGGATGTATTTTGTGCTGTTGGTGGTATTTTGTGATGGACTGTGTTATTTGGCTCTGTTGGGGTAGTATAATGTGCCACAATGTGGTATTGCTGGTCCTGGCTTCCATCAATTTGGACCCGACTACAAAACGGGGCCACTTTTAATATTTTTTCCAGGACCACTTTAAGTTCCCAGTCCGCCCCTGATTGTGAGACCCAATAGGGACAGGGACTGATGTGAATGATGATAATCATTCTACAGCACGGCAGAATATGTTGATGTTCAGCACCATACTAACTGTGAAGGAAAACCACATGGCTGCTATGGGGCCCACAGTGAGAAGGGGACCTAACACTGAACTCCTGTTCCTTATATACAGTACAGACCAAAAGTTTGGACACACCTTCTCATTCAAAGAGTTTTCTGTATTTTCATGACTATGAAAATTGTAGATTCACACTGAAGGCATCAAAACTATGAATTAACACGTGGAATTATATACTTAACAAAATATGTCTTATATTCTAGGTTATTCAAAGTAGCCACCTTTTGCTTTGATTACTGCTTTGCACACTCTTGGCATTCTCTTGATGAGCTTCAAGAGGTAGTCACCTGAAATAGTATTCCAACAGTCTTGAAGGAGTTCCCAGAGATGCTTAGTACTTGTTGGCCCTTTCTGCTTGTTGCCTGTCCTTAGCAGTGGTTTCCTAGCAGCTATTTTACCATGAAGGCCTGCTGCACACCGTCTCCTCTTAACAGTTGTTGTAGAGATGTGTCTGCTGCTAGAACTCTGTGTGGCATTGACCTGGTCTCTAATCTGAGCTGCTGTTAACCTGCGATTTCTGAGGCTGGTGACTCGGATGAACTTATCCTCCGCAGCAGAGGTGACTCTTGGTCTTCCTTTCCTGGGGCGGTCCTCATGTGAGACAGTTTCTTTGTAGCTCTTGATGGTTTTTGCGACTGCACTTGGGGACACTTTCAAAGTTTTCCCAATTTTTGGGACTGACTGACCTTCATTTCTTAAAGTAATGATGGCCACTCGTTTTTCTTTACTTAGCTGCTTTTTTCTTGCCATAATACAAATTCTAACAGTCTATTAAGTAGGACTATATGCTGTGTATCCACCTGACTTCTGCCCAACACAACTCATGGTCCCAACCCCATTTATAAGGCAAGAAATCCCACTTATTAAACCTGACAGGGCACACCTGTGAAGTGAAAACCATTTCAGGTGACTACCTCTTGAAGCTCATCAAGAGAATGATAAGAGTTTGCAAAGCAGTAATCAAAGCAAAAGGTGGCTACTTTGAAGAACCTAGAATATAAGACATATTTTCAGTAGTTTCACACTTTTTTGTTAAGTATATAATTCCACATGTGTTAATTCATAGTTTTGATGCCTTCAGTGTGAATCTACAATTTTCATAGTCATGAAAATACAGAAAACTCTTTGAATGAGAAGGTGTGTCCAAACTTTTGGTCTGTACTGTAAATCCACAGTGTTTTCTTGCAGCAGCCACTAGAGGGAGCTTATTGCAAAGAGATGTTTCTGCATCCATTGATTTCAATGATAATTTTATAAAGTCTTATGCATTAAGCTCCCTCCCCATAGAGGTGGCTGCAAGCAGACAGTTTTATAATAAACTGTGTGAAGGGAAGCAGGAGATTTACATTAGTAAGGGGACAATTTATTAATGAATTTATTTCAGGTGTCTGGTGCAAACTCATTGAGAATTATGGTATTCAGACTTCAATGCCGAGAGTAGATGAATTGCAATCTGATAAAACACTGAGTAAAAGGAAAGTTACAGAAACAGGGCAAAATTCCCTTCTCCCAATTCATAATCCTGCTATTGGTAATGGTGACCCCCCTCTTGAGACCACAGCGATGCCTCTGACACATGAAAAGTACCTTTTTTCTCTCCTCCACCCAGTTTCCAATCAGCACTTTGTTGGAATATCTCTGTTCTACCCTCCATCCCGGCAGAGACCACTTCTTAGCACTGTCGGAGTATGCAGCCATGGTGAGACTGGATCTCTCCTGTGTAATGTCTGCTCCGTCTCCGGGAGATCACATCTCACTGTTCATTCTGCAGTCAGAATGTTTACTGTCGCCATGGGAACCACAATGACAGCTCAGCTCTATTCACTGCGCTCAGTCATCTGCATGTATCCAATGGATCCATTGTGTCCGGGATCAAACGCTCAAAGGACTTAATAAGGACCTTTATAAGTTTAACCCCTTAATGAACAATGTTTTGATTCCCAATAACCAAACACTTCTTAGCAACATTCTGCATATGACGCTTCAACGCCCAAACTTTTTTGTCAACTTCCAAAGTAATTTATTTTTTCCCATGCTGATTTTTCATATCTTTGTTAGCAATGATTTAGTTTTCAGGTTTCATAATGATATATAGTACAAAATATAATATGTGTGTATATATACACACACACAGGTGCATCTCAATGCATTTGAATATCTTCGAAGAGTTAATTTATTTCTGTAATTAAATTCAAAAAGTGAAACTCCTATATCATATAGATTCATTACACACATAATGATCTATGATCTATAATGATTATGGCTTACAGCTCATGAAAACCCACAAGCCAGTATCTCAGAAAAAAGAAAAAACACACATAGATATATATATTTATATATAACCAATTAAAAAATGATTTTTAATACAGAAATGTTGACTCACTGAAAGTATGTACAGTATCTGCACTCAATAATTGGTCAGAGCCCCTTGTTAATGAATTACTTAATCAATGCGGCGTGGCATGGAGGCGATCAGCCTGTGGCACTGCAGATGTGTTATGGGAGCCCAGGTTGCTTTGATAGCAGCCTTCAGCTCGTCTGCATTGTTGGGTCTGGTGTCTCTCATCTTCCTCTTGACAATACCCCATAGGTTCTCTATGAAGTTAAGGTCAGGTGAGTTTGCTGGCCAATCAAGCACAGTGATACTGTGCTTATTAAACCAGGTATTGGTACTGTTGGCAGTGTGGACAGATGACAAGTCCTGCTGGAAAATGAAATCAGCGTCTCCATTAAGTATGTCAGCACAGAGAAGCATGAAGTGCTGTAAGATTTTTTCTGAAAACAGGACTTTGGACTGCTGAGCAACAGTCCAGTCCTTTGTCTCTGTAGCCCAGGCAAGAAGCTTCTGATGTTCTCTCTGGGTCATGAGCGGCTTGACACATGGGATATGACTAGGGATGAGTGAATCGACTTCGGATGAAACATCCAAAGTCGATACGCATAAAACTTCGTTCTAATACTGTACAGAGTTGGAGCTCCGTACAGTATAAGAATGTATTGGCTCTGATGAGCCAAAGGTATTTCTTTGCGAAGTCACATAAATTCATTTCTCGGGTTCGGGTCCAAGTGGTACTTATTACAGTATTAGAACAAAGTTATATTCGAAACGACCTTCATCCGAAGTCGATTCGCTCATCCCTAAATATGACCATCATGGCCCATGTCCTGGATACGTCTGTGTGTGATAGCTCTTGAAGCACTGACTCCTTGAAGCCACATTCCCCTCCTTGTGAGTCTCCCCAAATTCTTGAATGATCTATTCTTGACAATTCTTTCAAGGTTGCAGTTATCCCTGTTGCTTGTGCACCTTTTTCTACTGCACTTTTTCCTTCTACACAACTTTCCATTGATATGCTTGGATACAGCTTCTTTAGCTATGACCTTTTGTGGCTTACCCTCTTAGTAGAGGGTGTCAAAGACAATGATGCAGCTTTAGACCTGCACTATAAAACTGCTCCATCCTCATGGACTTTTTCAACATGAACAAGCCATCCCATTGACGGCCAAGTTGTAATTACACCTGCCCACCCCGGACCAATCTGATATTGATGACCTATCCTGAGGATGGGTCATCAACATAAAAAAAGGACAAACCCTTTAAATGTCACTCTTTTTCATCTGAGGTATAGATTAGCATTAATTAATTTAAATATTGATCCAGAAAGTGTTTGTCTGGTTCCACTCTGTATATTAGAGAACATCTTGTATATTATTTCATGCAATTTGGATTTTAGAAAGTTCTGTGCTACTGTGCAAATGAAAACTAATAAAGTGTATAAATATGCAGGAAAAATAGAACTGTCACACAATGAACCATAAGTGTCCCTCTGGGGGTCATTTATTATAGTGGTTTACGCCTGTTTTTGTCTATTTTTCCCTTGTTTTGACAGACTAATTGTTTTTGCCACATTTACTAATCATGCTGCGCTTGTTTTTGAGTCTTTTTAGACTGTTTGGACTCATTAGACAGTTTCTGTTGTGGGTGAATTTTGTGGTAGTGGCTAGTTGTGCAGCGTTTCATTTTTTGGCCTATT
The DNA here is from genome assembly GCA_900303285.1 of Rhinella marina. Classification (NCBI taxonomy): domain Eukaryota; kingdom Metazoa; phylum Chordata; class Amphibia; order Anura; family Bufonidae; genus Rhinella; species Rhinella marina. The sequence continues at coordinate 110,835 of ONZH01020821.1, read as the reverse complement.
TATATAGAGAAAGGACAGTGCAGAGGGTATAACAGGGTATCACTGCAAGCTGAGGTTGCACTACAAATCCAGACCGCAACCTGTGCACCAGCCTCATGGAGCATTGTGATATCAGTGAAAGCACTGGTTTGAAACCCAGAGTGAGTCCAAGTCATTAAGTTAAAAGGGCACCTGGTGTAAGAGCTGCTTAAAGGGGTTATCCAACTGTTTGTAGCTGATGATCTATCCTTTGGTTATCAGGATCTGATCATTGAGGGTCCAAAACCTGGGGCCCCTGCTGATCAGCTGTTTGAAAAGTCCTCAGCCTTCTTGCTGCTTTTCCTAGGCCAGTGTCATCATGACCATGGGTCATGTGGCCTAGGTGCCACTCAGCCCCATTCAAGGGGCCTTCTCAAACAGCTGATCAGCGGGGGCCCCAGATGTCAGATCCCCACCGATATGATACTGAAGATCTCTTTAAATATCATTGTAGTTGTCTCTGGCAATCCGATATCATTACTAGAGACTGATCATTTAGATATATAATTAGACTGGGGGACCTTCAATTTCTGTGCTGGTTATTCATGTCTCCAATGTAGTACATAGTCACCCCAAATGTAAAACAAGGGTGTACAGGACACCACTGATACTAGGGTGCTATGGGTTCTGATTTATATAGGGGGGGGACAACCTTCCACATTGTACATATGGCCTGAGAGGCCTTTTAGAAAGGGTTTTTCTCAGTGAGTCAAATCCTTCTGTAAAATGTTACAAATTTATCATAGACCTCTTAAAATAAAGCCATTATTCATCATTTGATACAGAACATGTAATATCTTGTGTTACCTCAAACGCAAAAACACAAATCTCCACTTTTAAAGGTTTCTAATATAATTAATAACATTATCCACAGCCAGCTTTCCAGACACCACCTCAGGCTGGTCAAAGAAGCTGACAACTCCATGGAAGCCATCTTTAACATGATACCATGTCACTGGGACTCCATTGTCCTCCAGTCTTTTCTTGTACAGTATCCCATCGTCACGGAGAACATCAAACTCACACGTTAGTATGTAGGCCTTTGGTAGTTGCTGGATCACTGCATCATCAGAAAACAATGGAGAACATGGAAGGTCAAGAGCTATCTTAACATTATCATAAATGTCTTTATTAAAGGGTGCCATGTTATGTTGTCTGTAACCTTTGACTTTAAACTCCTCAGAACTCAACCATTTGCTTAACTTCTGTCTTATTTCAGGAGGAACATGGCTGCCCTTTATAATTTCTTTTGATAATGAGAGATCACCAACTACATATATCATTAAATAGTATACTGCATATTCTTGAGGCAACAAAGGCACCATCTTATTTTGCTGGTATGAGGGTACATTAAAGTCAGCCATCTGGACCACCGGGTATATCATCACTTGGGCAAGAGGTTTTGGAATATCTGATCTACCCACAAGAGCTTGACAAACCCCAGCTGTGAGATTGCCGCCAGCACTGTCTCCACATACTATAACAGAGGAAGGATCCACTCCATATTCTTGTGCCATCTTCAGAAAGTGAACTGTAGCCATGACACAGTCATCAAAAGCAGCGGGGCATCTGTGTTGTGGTGCCAGGCGGTACCTAAAATTAAGAATCAAAAATGTGTTACTTTGGACTTCTACTTCCACTTCTATGCACACTAGCTGTCATAATACCTGCAAAATGAATCCATGAGATTTATACATATCTTATTGTCATTACATCATCATCTCAAAACATAAGGAAATGGTAGAGGTAATTTTTCACCTTACCCAACAGATACGACTACAGCTCCAGAATTCTTTGTTAGATATGTGCAGAAAATGTCATAGCTGTCTAAAACCAAATATACAAGACATTAGTTCCTGGGATCAATGTTAGTATAAAATAAAAATCCAGTATTATGAATTTTATGCATGTTAAAATTTTAAAAAAGTTACATAGATATTATCATTAGATGCTACTGAAATAAGTTGGATCACATGAACAATTACAAAAAACATGTAAAACTATTCTTAAAGTGATACAACGAAAATAGACATTTATGGTGCATCCATAGGAACACATGACCTTGGATATTTTTTTTTTAACTGTATAACTAGAAAGTTGGGTAAATATATACTGGTGGTTTCCTGCTTCTCCTCTACAGAACAACTGAGTTATTGAAAGGTGGAGGTCTTAGAATGTGGACCCCCTTCCTGAGGCTGTCAGACATTTATGACATCCTATATATTCCTTAATTATGGCCATTGATAAAAGTTGTGAGCTAAATATGTATCAATTCTATGGATTAAAGTTTAAAAAAACAGAATAAGGCAGGTTGAAATCCAACCTGTGCAATCACTGTTCACTGTTCAGACATAAAAATTCTGAAAATCTATTCAAAATTGGTGGAATTCACCAACAAAAATCTTCTGTGTATGACTGGGGTTATAAAGGCTATGGGTAAACGGAACTTCTCCTGTATGGTTTTTTGCACTTTCTATGATCCTTCTGTCACAGGCTTTCTCAGACACTCTCTCCTACACTACAGAAAATAGGGACAGAAGGCCCATATGGCTGTGATGCCACAGCTCTGCATACAACAGTCACACAATCATTAAAGGGGTTTTCCGGGATTTTTATACTGATGACCTATCCTCTGAATAGCTCATCAGTATCTGATCAGTTGGGGTTCGACATCTGGGGCCCCACGGATCAGTTGTTTGAGAAAGCAGCTGCACTCACAGTACTGCCGTGGCCTTATTTTAGCTTTTCCTAGGCCAGTGACGACACATTCATCAGTCACGTGGCCTAGGCGCAGTTCAGTCCCATATAAATTAATAGAGCTGAACGCGATACCAATCACAGCTGCTATACAATGTACGGTGCTGTGATTACCTATCCAAGTATTGTACAGTAGTGTACAATAAGCCGGATGAACACCTTGAAAATAATAAATTGTAATAAAGTGCAAAAAATTCCCAGAAATGATATCTCTACTTTGAGATGATTATGACTAGTTTTAGGTCTGTTCTTTTTTCACTTTTTTTTTTTTGGCCAGTTGTGCCAGGAAAGCTCCCAGCAAATACCTTGAACTAATCCATAGGGTCTCATTTACATTAACTGGGCCAGTATGTATGAGTTTACCTTTCTTTCACTATATAGGTACGGTAAATATAGTTTGCTGCATTTTTTTGATACAAACAGTAAAAAAACATGATGGGGTCTAATTGGCTTCCTATAATACTGTATCATCTGATCCTGTCAATTTCAGTGGACAGCAATCTAATGTCTATTGGGACCTCACAATTGTCTCCTGAAATCGTGGTATTTGTTGGGGAAAATAATCTTTTAAATTCAACAAGGTTTGACTTACCAATACTTCCATAAATGAATCCTCCTCCATGAAAGAACATGATGCCCTTTCTGCCGCCAACTGAAGGAGACCGGGGCTGGTAGACTCTGACCGGCACTCCATCAAATCGTAAGTCTTTCTTGAAGATCTCTGGGACATCCTTCAGTTTAGGCATGGATATTTTTTGAAGGAACTGAAAAAGCCCTGTGCTGTTCATTAGACCGAGTTTATCAAGAGCCTTTCCCTATAGTTTCAGTGAAGAAAGAAAAAAATAAGAGTAGGATATGTTGTAATTTTAATGGCACCAGTCGATATTCCATACGGTGTATAAAAGTTGTAAAAATATTAGTACCATTAGTACCATGTATGCTTTTTGATCACTTTTAATTTAATATTTTTGGAAGGCAAAGGGCCAAAAAACAGCATTGCATTTTTTTATGTTATGGTGTTCACCATGCAGGATAGATACTTTTCTATTTAATAATCCATTTTCAGATGTGGTAATACCAGTTTTGCTTTTGGGGGTTTTTGTTTACTTTTGTTTATGAAATGAGGAAAGGGGTCATGAACATGCAATCATTATTCTCAGATGCAGTGGTCACAACTGTATAGCTAGAGGTATAACCAGTATTACGAGATAGATTGTGATCCCACTGCATAGAGAGCTAGAGAGACCACAACTGGAAAACTATGTCCAGTTCTGGAGACCCCATCTACAAAAAGATAAAATGGAATGGGTGCAGAGACAGGCTACAAAAATGGTGGAAAGTCTTAAGCATAAAACATACCAGGATAGACTTAAAGAAGTTATTTATGACCAGATATACACCACTTTTGTGGCATATATCAGGCGCAGATTCTGTTGCACACCATGATGAAGCATAATATTCAACTTCTTCCCCTCTCACACCAGACCAAAAAATGTGGCATGGCGCACAAGGAGAAGGGACTGCAGGTTTACATTTAGAATTATTGCTAGGATATGCCCCCATTGTCTGATAGGTCCCACCTCTGGGACACTCATCTATCTCGTAAACGCAGCATATTACAGAGAAGTAAAGGAGTGGTCTATTGAGGGACAGATCTTCTGTTCTGCAAAATGTGGAACACACACGGCTGGTACATGTGCATGAGGCCTAAGGAATAGGGATGAGTGAACTTCTGCTTTCAAGTTCGGCATAAAACATTCAGGTTATCTAAGAATTCTGTTATGGATTCCGCTACCACAGAACATAACTTATGGTCCGTGGTAGCGGAATCCATAACAAAATTCTTAGATAACCCGAACCTTGCATGCCGAACTTGAAAACAGAAGTTTCCTCACCGATATAAAGGAATAGACCTGCTCCTGTTCTATGTTTTCACCCGCCCCTGGTTTTGGCTCACAATCACTGATGGAAAAAACTGACCAATAACTGACTGTGGGAATAAGGCCTAAGGCAGTGTTTCTTCTTGATGCTCCCTTCCAGGCACAGACTGGCCCACAGGGGTACAGGGGAATCCCCTGGTGGGCCCCTGAGCAAGGTGGGGCCCTAGTCTCCCACCCCCTGCACAAGTGGCACATTAGACTTACTGTACTACATACATACCATATATTAAATGTACAGCACCTCAACCAGCCTATCTTCACATAAAAAACTTGTTAGATTAATTATTATATTTCAATGTATCCGTACGGTGGGTAAATTTTACTGGCGGGCCCTAGGTACCCCAGTTCGACACTGCTCCGTTCCCCCTGCAAATGGATCACATGTATCATCCAACTCCCCTTTCTAGCTGTGAGGGTGCTCCTGAACTGCTTATTGTCTTAGCTAAAATGCATCAAAACTTTCAGCTTTGGACTCCTGTAAATATAATTTACAGGAAAGCAAAGAGCAAAAAAGATGAAAAATGCACCTAAAAAGCAGTTACAATTCTTCTTATTAATACCATAGTAATGGTTTTGTAAAAGATATCATTTGCCTACCACATTGTGGCTTTTACGTGTTTTTTCTCTACTGAACATTATTTAGTAATCTATGGGAAAACCACAGAAAAAAAGAAATTCTAGATCTAAGATTCAGGTCAGGACGTGGACTCACCAGGATGAAGGCACCAGTGCTAAATGTATTAATTCTCCTAAGAAATGAAGGATTTGCAATCCCCGGTGGGATCTCTGCTTTTGAGGATTCATACCAAACTGTCCCCAAAAATATCAGCAGACAAAATACAAGAAAAAGGGTAATGACACCGAGCAGGGCAGCTAATACTCCAAGCATTTTTGCAGCTTGTTTTGTCTTCCTGGTTAAACTTTGTACTTCCTGGATCTCTGTAGTAATTTAGGCAACCTGCTAACGCAACAAGACACACATGTATTTTAACCCATGAAGCCCAGGACTCCATGCTATTTAAGCACACAAGATTATAAAGTGTGTGCTGTGTTTTGCTTTGTTATACAGCACAGTCAATTTTGAGTAATATTAGGGTATAGCCACACGGTTCGGTCGTGATGGGGTCATGATGCAGTTAGGAACTGCAGCATCTTATTTTCCAGTAGCAGTTAATGGGAAAAAAGGTATCTAAGATAGAGCTGGCACTTTCAAAGTTGTGATAACTGCACCTGATTGACCGTACATAAGACATGTCCTGCTACCTGCGGCTGCTGACTGCGTGAGATATACCAAATATTAATGAAATGTATGTAAACTTTTGACTTTGCAGAAATTAATAAAAATGCCTTAAAACATTCTCTCTCTCATTATTCTGGTATTTGGCAAATAGCAATAATTATGGTAATCCTAATTGACCAAAAATGGGAAATATTTATTCTGATTTCATATCAGTTGTTCGGTTCTGTGGCCCTGCAAGAAATATAGAGCATGTCCTTTTCTTGTCCACAATCACGGACAAGAATAGGCATTTCTATAATGGGCCTCTCGTTCCATTCTGCATATTGCAGAACACACATGAACAGCATTCGTGTTTTGTGGATCCACAATTTGCGGACCACAATACACAGCGTGGCAGTGTGAATGTGCCCTTCTTAAAGGCACCATGTTTATGGCCTCCATTTAATGTATAATGTGTGCCATTAAATGGATGCCATACAGTTGCACCTGTTATCTATAGGGTTACAGGATTCCATTGTAAAAAAAAATTATGTGTGTTTAAGTATTAGTTTTATTCCATACCATTTTTACATCAATAATGTGATGTAAACATAGCCTAACTGGAGATATCACAATTAGGGATGATTCACACGACCGTATGAATGGGTCCGCATCTGTTACGCAAAAAAGATTGAGCATGCCCTATTTTTGCCCATAATTGCTGACATGAATAGATATTTTCTATCATAGTGCCTACTATGTGCGGTCTGCTAAATGCGTATCCGTCTTTTGCGGCCTTATGAATCAGCCCATTAACTTCAACAGGTACGTGTGCAGCCACCAGCCGCAGGGATATGTGAGTGATATGGTAGGTAAATTGTCACAGTGTACACGGTGTAGCAGGTGGTTTTACTCACGGTTAGTTGTAACTTCCCTGGGCAGTGTGCAGTTGTGAGGAGGGTGGACACGACTTCCCTCGGGGCACGCTCCGTACGCAGGGCTCCAGGATGGTCAGGTGAGGTGCCCTGGATGTTGAGTTTGACTGTGTCGGACGGCTGGGCCCTGGTGTTTTGTGACACCAGTGTCTTTTTAAAGGTAGACACACCCTTTGCAATGATGAGGAGGCAGTTGTTAATCAAACAAGAGGTATCTTTACTTTTGCCTTGAGTTCATATAGTCACAATAAATGATGTTACAATTGGTTATGGATAAGATGTCCTCTTTGGCTGGTAGGTGGCTTATAATAGGTAGTTAGTTAGGCACTGTCTCTTTAAATCCTGTTACTTTCACTCCTAGTGGGATCTTCTGTAACTAGCCCTGGTTCTGGACAATATTATATTAAAGGGTTATTCTCATTTTAGACAATGGGGGCATATCGCTAGGATATGCCCCCATTGTCTTATAGGTGCGGGTCCCACCGCTGGGACCCGCACCTATATCGAGAACGGAGCCCCCGAAGTGAATGAGGCGCACTCGCATGCGCAGCCGCCCTCCATTCATTTCTATGGGGCCGCCGAAAATAGCCGAGCGCTGGCTCGGCTACTTCCGTCGGCTCCATAGAAATGAATGGAAGCCGACCGCGCATGCACGGCCCGGCTCCCATTCATTCCTATGAGCGGCGCGGGGAGCTGCGCCTGGTGGTGGCCAGACCCCCGGAAACCTGGGGTCCTCCAGGCGCAGCGCTCCCCGCTCCGTTCTGGCTATAGGTGCGGGTCCCAGCGGTGGGACCCGCACCTATAAGACAATGGGGGCATATCCTAGAGATATGCCCCCATTGTCTAAGATGAGAATACCCCTTTAAGGTCACTTTCATAAGACTAATCTTTTAGAAGGATACTCTGTGGGGCAGGAATGACACGTCTGCACCAGCAGGTTCCTAAAATATGTATAAAGATGGCTGCACCTCCCGGAGGGATCCAAAGTGTAGACCAATAAACAACTTGTACCTGGTTGCTGATTCTGTAGTCAGATGCCGGAGGCTTCTCTTGACCACATGGGTGCTGGCAGAGTCCATGAAGATCGGGGACGGTCGATTACCTCTGTCAGGCTTGACAGTCCAAGAAATATTCAGGGTTCTAGTAGTTTAGCTGTTACTTGTCACTTGCTATACACCTGACATGGCACAGATATGTCAGAGGGTAATGACAGCATTTTCTTAAATTCCTTTAGACTCATGAGACTCATGCAAATAGTGACAAGGGGCGTCGTAACTTCTGTGCTTGACGGTGACAAAATTGGGCGTAGTAATCATAGGGGTAAATCACATAGTCCATGTCAAAGTAGCAAAAGTCTCTCAAAGGCAAAAAAGGTGAACTGGCATGATGGTTGCATAACACACAGAAAATATCCTTCTGGGTACGTTACTTGAACGTTGCATAAATATGGTTATTAATAGTCCCTTTAAATAACCTGAAAAGGGGGTAAAATGGGGATATAAAATGGCGCAAAAACAAGGGCGCAACTTGGACATATGTCTTTTTTACCAGCCTGTAATAGGTAACAAAGATGAAGTGGGCTCTGAGATGGCTTGGAAAAACTGCCACAACAAAAACACTGGAACAATGGAGTCCCACTAAACATAAGGAGTTTTTAGCTCCACATTCTCAATTTTCTGTAGTGGCTACCCAGCCTACTTACAGGGATTCCTATCTCTCCCGGATCTCCGCTTCAGGGTACCACTGGTTCCAGATGATGTTACAGCGGGATCCTGCTGCTCCGTCTGGGCCGCTGGGATAGACTCCGGCCTAGCGGGGATCTCTGCAGGTTTGTCAAACGACGCTGGGCCCCAATAGGATCTTTGCTGTGCGAGGCGCGCTGAATAGGCCTCATGAAAAAGTTCATCGTTCTCCTCCATTTCGCGGAGTTGATAGACCAGGTGCCGCGGGGAACTGGATGCAGCGTCCTCCATCAGCACGTCGGGGTCTTCAGAAACTGGCTGATTCATTGATGCGGTAGTCAGCCCAGGAAGGATAGTCAGGGGATCTTCAGTACCAGGATTAGGCACAACCTGGTCTGAGATGGGTCCTTTTGCAGCAACGAAAGCCTTCAGGGCTTCTATCAGGCGGGGGCTTCCATAGCACGGGGGTTCCTTTCCCGCTGAGGTACTGGGGCGCTGCTGTTTCTCGGCCATATTGCGCTGGTCTTGGCTCGGTGCAGGCAGGGCAGGCAGTCTCTCTCGTACTGCTGGCAGACAAGTCCAGACACGTGGTCCGCATTTTGAAAAGAAGTATAGGACATCCTATATAGTGTATCCTATCTGTTGTAGCACAGCTGCATGGATGCGGAAGCACGTGGAAGTCACTGTATCCATAAGGCTTCATTTATCTGATGGAAATCTGATGGCAATCGATCCTCAAACCACAGCTGTGTGCAAACCACATCTCAGTGCTGACCCATTGGATTCAACAGCCGGTATCCATGTTTTACGGATCCGTGGTTTGTGGGCCATAAAACACTAAGGTCATGTGAATGCACCCTTAAGCACAGAATTTAAATGTATATTTCTATGTACTTAAAACTGGAACTCTGCTTCAAAGGGCATCTGTCAGCAGTTTTGTACCCATTGTGGCAGCGGAGCTGTTTGAATGGCATATTAGCGTCATAGAAATGGAGTATCTCACCCAGGGCTCATGCACACAAACGTAGTTTCTTTCTGTGTCCGTTCCATTTTTTTGTGGACCGTATGTGGAAGCATTCATTTCAATGGGTCCGCAAAAAAACCCCCAAAAAAACGGAAGTTATTCTGTGTGCATTCCGTTTTAGTATGTCCGTTCCCATTAAGGACAAGGATAGGACTGTTCTATTAGGGGCCAGCTGTTCCGTTCCGTAAAATACGGAATGTACACGGACGTCATCCGTAATACATACGGTCGTGTGTATGAGCCCTAAGAGCAAGAAAGTCTGGGAAAATAGGGCGTTCCCTCTCCCGGCTAGGCTGTTAATGAGGGGTAAATAGCAGCTAGCTAAGGAGCTCAGTGAAATGTGGGCTGAACTCTTTCAGCAGGGCTCCCAGTCTAGGGAAGAAGTGGGCTGCGCCAAGGCCTCTGGGAGCCAGGACCCTTTGATCACATGTGTGGTACGCACTGTAAATGGTGTTTTGGGGATTTAGGTATATGCCTAACTAGTGAGGGAAACTACTGTAAAAGCGATAATAAAGCTAGTTGCAACCAGTTTGCACCCAAATCTATGGTGCTGGATTGGCTCCTTGAAGCGTGCCAACCGTCTAAGCTGAGAAGACAGCGATCCCAGAGAGCTAAGTGACCCCAAGTTGTTACACCATGTTCCCCATGTTTATATGTTCCTGTATTGCTGAGAAAAAAAATATTTTTTTATATATGCAAATGAGTCTCTAGGAGCAAAGGGGATGTTATCATTTCCATATGTTAATGTTACCCATAGTAAACACAGCAGTCTAATTCATCCAATTCAGTTATCTTGTTTGGTTATTTATTAGTGGATTTAGAAATTGGAGCCTATGCCACCATGTTTATTACATGTAATTAGTGTTGAGCGAATTGAAGTATCTGAAGCAGAATTCGATCTGAATTTTAGGAAAAAATTTTATTCGCCACAAAGTCGAATTTCCTAGACCTTTGTTGTATTGAATTAGATTTTTTTCTAAAACGGCTGCTGCACATGCCAGAAAATGAAAGTAAGAAGCCAGGGAATGCGATAATGCTGTGCAGCTAGCCAATCAGCAGATAGCCATCCCTTATGATGTCATAGCCCTATAAAAAGCCTCATCCCCTGCAGTCTCCACCATTTCACTGTGAGCTGAGCTTAGGGAGTGACAAGCGCTAATGCGATAGGGACAGTGTTGTCTAAACCTTAAAATTGTAGAATTTTGGATTGGGAGAGTGCAGGGACAGTGTCGGGAGATCGTAGGGAATTTTAGACACTGTAGGGAGAGCATAGGTAGAGCACATGGAGACTGCAGGGACAGTAATCGCCATGTGCATCTTGTTCACCTGCTGCCACAATCCAGGTCAATCTATTACTTTATATATAGAATTACTGTGCATCGGTATTAAAGGGCGGTCTAATATATCACCTTCTACATTTTGTTGAACTGCTGCAACATTTGCAGTTAATCTTTTAGTTTATAGATAGAATTACTGTGCCTCAGTATTAAAGGGTGGTCTAATATATCTCCGCATGCATCTTGTTCAACTGCTGACACAATACTTGTTGATGTTTTAGCTCATATGTAGAATTACTGTGCCTCAGTATTAAAGGACAGTCTAATATATCGCCGTCTGCATTTCTTTTTGTGTCACTCTTGGAATGTTTCATGACCGTTTTTTTCTCCTCTTTTAACAGTTTGTTGGATCCAACTGCCATTCACCTGCTGCACCACGAGGTACTCTTCATATGTAGTTTCAGGATGCAAAGTAAAGCAAGTATTACTTTTATTATTAGGTATTATTAGGATATAGTGGTCAACTATTGGCCCCATGTGGCCCCTTTATGTAATTCTTATACAAAAGGGCGTTTGCATTCTTGGCCGCCTCCCCCCCCTCAGCATCGGCACGGCAGCTCTAGAAACCACACATACAGCTGCCTGCCGCTCTCTTCTGAATTCTCGTGCAGGCGCACTACCGCCCGCTTCGGAGGAGAGCGGCAGGCAGCTGGATGTGTGGTTTCTAGAGCTGCCGTGCCGATGCTGAGGGGGGGAGGCGGCCAAGAATGCAAATGTGGGCGTTACTTCTGCCCCGAAGAGGAGCGCTTTATACAAGTAAGAAGGCGGGCTGGGCACAAGAAGGGGGCTTTACTGGGCTCCATTTATCAATAGTAACGCCCCTCTGGGCTCCTTCACTTAAAATTTGCATATTAGAAAAACGAGAATTAAAATAAAACTAAAAGTCCGAATTAAGAATAAAGACTACAGCTGGACACAAGGTACTTTATTGAACACAGCCATACTTTTAGGTTAATACACTCATATCATGTAACAGATTTCCTTTAATTCTTGTGGAACACCTCAAAGTTTGTAACATCAGTTTTTTATAATTTGAGGGGAGTAGTTTCTAAAATGGGGTCATTTATGGGTTTTCAGTCAGCACATCCCAATGTGCAGGTGCACGTTGCTATGGCTGATTGCAATGAAAAGGAAAATACATACAATGCAACGGCACACTGCTGACCAGATAAAGCACAAAATTCCATAGAGATATGAAGTACTCTGGAGCTAATGCTATGCTTGTTTTGGTAAATTAGAGATTCTTGGCAAATATATTTTGTACAAAATTATCTGGGCCTGTCCACCAAATCGTCCAGGTGATCTCTGTAGAACAGGAACCTAACACTATTTCCTACCTGTTTATGTGCCAACCTTGGCTTCCGTATAGTCAGGGGGTGTTTGGTTCCACATGCATGCTGGGTCCCTTCTGCCTTTTGCCATTTGTAGTGCTTCAAAGGCCTCCACTAATACAGGGATGCAGGTACCAAGCATGCATGCCGAGTCCACTCGGCTTTATAGTTACACTAGTTAAAATCAGCCTCAAAAATGCATCTAATATGTAAAACTTTCCAAAACTAAAAATGTTAGACATATTGGGTATCGCCGCGTCCGTAACAACCTGCTCTATAAAAATATTACATGAAATGGCCCCCCAGATGAATGCTGTAAAAAATTTTTTTTTTTTTAAACTGTGCCAAAACAGCCATTTTTTTTTCCTCTTGCCTCACAAAAAATGTAATAGCAGGCGATTAAAAAAGCATATTTAACCCAAAATGGTACCAATCACACCGTCATCTTGTCCTGCAAAAAATGAGACTCTACCTGAGACAATCGCCAGAAAAATAAAAAAAATATGGCTCTCAGAAAATGGCAACACAAAAAAAAAGATTTTATTCTGTTGAAAAATAAATCTAATGTGTAAAATTTAACAAAAATAAAAATGGTAGACATATTTGGTATCGCCGCGTCCGACAACAACCTGCTCTATAAAAATATCACATGATTTGCCCCCTCAGGTGAATGCTGTAAAAAAATGTAAAAAAAACTATGCCAAAACAGCTATTTTTTTCACCTTGACTCATAAAAAGTGTAATACCAAGCGATCAAAAAGTCTTATGTACCCCTAAATGGTACCAATGAAAACGTCACCTCATCACGCCAAAAATGAGGCCCCACATAAGACAATAACTCAAAAAAAATAAAAATCAATGGCTCCCGCAAACCAATCCATCAAAATCTGTGCTGCAAAATCCATATGGCGCTCCTTCTGTTCTGAGTCCTGCCATGTGCCCCCACAGCAGTTTACCACCACATATGGGATGTTGCCGTATTCAGGAGAAAATGGGGAACAAATTATGGGGTGCTTTTCTCCTGTTACCCCTTGTGAAAATGAAAAATTTGGGGCTAAAGCAACATTTTATTGGAAGAAATGAAACTTTTCATTTTCACAGCCAAGTGTTTCCAAATTTCGTAAAACGCTTAGGGTGTCAAAGTGGCCAGTATCCCCCTTAATATATTCTTTGAAGGGTGTAGTTTCCAAAATGGGGTCACTTTTTGAGGGTTTCCACTTTAGGGGTACATCAGGGTCTCTCAATTACAAAATGGTGCCTAAAAACCATTCTAGCAAAATCTGTCTCCAAAATTCGTATGGCGCTCTTTTCCTTCTGACCTTCTGACCACTGCCACAAACCCATAGAGACGTTTACCACCACATATGGGGTATTTCTGTAAACTGCAAAATCAGAGCAATGTAAATTGAGGTTTAGTTTGTTGTTAACCCTTGCTGTGTTGCAAGAAAAAAATTATTAACATGAATAATCTACCAAAAAAGTGAAATTTTGAAATTTCACCTCCATTTTCCTTTAATTCTTGTGGAACACCTCAAGGGTTAACAAAGTTTGTAATATCAGTTTTTTATAAATTGAGGAGTGTAGTTTTGAAAATGGGGTCATTTATGGGTGGTTTTTCCATTACGTAAGCCCCTCAAAATCACTTTTTATCTGAATTGGTGCTTAAAAAAATGGTTTGGGAAATTTTGTTGAACTTCTTAGCCTTCTAACGTCCTAAAAAAGTACATTATAATGACATTTATAAAATGATGCCAACATAAAGTAGACATATGGGGAATGTAAAATAATAACTATTTTTGGAGGTATTACTATGTATTTTGAAAGTAGAGAAATTGAAATTTGCAAATTTTTCCACATTTTTTGTAAATTTGGTATTTTTTTATAAATAAAAATGAAATATTTTGCCACAAATTTACTATTGTCGTGAAGCGCAATATGTGACGAGAAAACAATCTCAGAATGGCTTGGGTAAGTAAAAGCGTTCCAAAGTTATTACCACATAAAGTGACATGTCAGATTTGCAAAAAATGGCCTTGGCAGGAAGGTGAAAACAGGCCTGGGATTGAAGGGGTTAAAGATAATCGCTAACGAGAATTCATAGGAACACTCGTTCATTGGATAATCTGATTGTGCGTACATAAAATTGGTCGTTTGACAGCAGCAGATCGTGCTGTGTAAACATGATCTGCTGTCAGCAAACAACAAGTTAGTATGGGGAAGAGAGATGACATTAGCAATCACTAATCCCCATACTCTGGAAGAGAACGCTGCATGTAAATACATTGGTCTCCTCCACTAGCGATCAGCAGATTATCAGGAAGGAACACTTCCTTCCCGATAATCTGCCACTCTGTTGTCCATTGTAAAGGGACCTTTAGAATCAAACGTGCCTTATGCCTCATTCACAGGTCAGTGTTCAGTCAGTAATTTCCATCAGTGATTTTGAGTAGAGATGAGCGAGCAGTGCTCGTTACGAGCACTGTAACGCTCGGGTCCCGGTGAAATGCCTGCAGGCATTGCGGATCCGTCCTCATCTGCATGTAAGTCAATGAGGACGGATCGTTTGGTATGACACTCATACCAAACGGTTCCGTCCTCACCCGTCTTAAAGTCAGTGGGGACGGAACCGTTTGGTATGAGTGTCATACCAAACGATCCGTCCTCATTGACTTACATGCAGATGAGGACGGATCCGCAATGTCTGCGGGCATTTCACACGGGACCCGAGCGTTACAGTGCTCGTAACGATCACTGCTCGCTCATCTCTAATTTTGAGCCAAAACCAGGTGCGGCTCTAAACACAGAACAGGTGTAGATCTTTCCCTTATACCTCATGTCTGTGAAGGCTCCAATCCTGGTTTTGGCTCACAATCACTGATGGAAATCACTCACGTGTGAATGAGGCTTTAAAAACAAATCCTTTCAGACAGGCGTATATTCAATAAACTGACTCTTCCCCTAGTAACCTCCCTCCCCTAACCCTTATTGTGAACACCTTCTGACAGTAACCCAATGTAAAATAACCAACTTTACCTTTTGTTTTATCCCTATTTCAGCATAGATTGCAAGCTCTTGCGAGCAGGGCCATCACTCCTAGTGTTTTATTACCCTATAATTCTGTGATGTCTTTTGATTTATACACAAACCCTCTGAATTGTGAAATGTTGCAGAATATGGTGGCACTATATAAATAAAGATTATAATATGATAAGTGGCCCAATGTTACTGAGGAGCCCTCCTAACAGGGCTGCCAACCAGAATTTTTATTTTTTCTGGACAACCTATCCCAAAATCATGGACAGCCAACATTTTCTACGGAGAAATTGAAAAAGCATAATGAATTATAAAGATAATATATAAGTAAAACTTGTCTACAGCTCAATTTACTGATAAGAACTCATTACCAGCATTTTCTGTAAGCTGTAAAATGATGATAACTACCACCAAAATAATCTAGTCAAGTTCCACCAGCCTCAAATCATGGATACATCTATTTTTTTACAGACACAGGCAAAAAGTCACTTATTTTTACGGGCTGTCCCTGTCTCCTAGCCTTTCATGTTATGGGCAGGAAATTTTTTATGTCTTCACAATGAAAATCCATTTGCAGATTTTTGCTGTAGACCTGGATCAAAGGAGTGTAGAAAAGACATATTAGCTGCATATTAAGTACCTACTGACAACTGTGGTCAATAATTAACCATTTATTTTCAGCTAACCTTATTACACAGTTTACTTTATGGCTCTTTGAAGACTTCATAGATTTTGGCTTGTGTGGAAAGTCATTGAGAAGTGGAGGTATTGAAGTCAAGGGGTAAGAGTACCAGACATGTGTTCAATGGTAGATGGGAATGCAACCCAATCTCAAACCTCATTAATGAACTTTACTATATTATCAACAGCCAACTTTCCAGACTTAAATGAGAGTTTTCCATTGTCGAAAAAGCTAATTATTCCATGAAATCCATCTTTAAGATGGAACCATGTGACTGGGACTCCATTGTCCTCCAGACGTTTCTTATAAAGTATTCCATCATCACGTAAGACATCAAACTCACATGTTAGAATGTATGCTTTAGGGAGACGACGGAAGACAGAGTCCTCTGCCAGCAATGGAGAGAAATGAGTCTCGAATACTTGCTTGTGGGTTTCATAGACGTCATCAGTATGTGAGGCCATCACGCGAGGTTTATATCCTCTGACTTTGAACTCATCAGGAATATTATCAGGACCCAACCACTTCCTAAACTTCATCTTCAAGTCAACAGGAACATGGTCTCCATCTAGAACCTCTTCCATCATTTGCAGGTTGCCTTCCAGATAGTTCATCATGTAGAACACAGCTCGTTCTCTGTACAGAATGGGCACCGCGCTGGTTCTGTGTATATGACGGCAGGTGGAAATCAATAGCTTGGACGGCTGGGTATATCAGCACCTGGGCAACAGGCTGAGGAAGATCTTTCCTGTCCACAAGGGCCTGACAAACTGCAGCCGTGAGATTACCCCCAGCGCTATCCCCACTGATTATCACGGAGGAAGGGTCTACACCGTATTCCTTAGCCATCTTCAGGAAATGGATTGTGGTATTCAGACAGTCATCGAATGCTGCAGGGTACCTGTGTTCTGGTGTCAGGCGGTACCTGGACAAATAAATATATCCATATAATATACATTTTACTTAAAAAACAAACAGAATAGTGGCACCTCTGAAAGAATTTGGACAGTGACACCAAGCACGCACCTGTTTTTTTACCAATATCACTAATTATAGATATACTAAATAATATAAGTATTGCTTAAAGGGGTTGTACAGGATTAGAAAAACATGACTGCTTTCTTTCCAGAAATAGTGCCACACCTGTCCATGGGTTCTGTCAGGTATTGCAGTTCACTGAATGAGTTGCTGTAACAGTGGCTGCTGTGCGCCGCTGTACCCCTGCTTACCGCTGCCGTTCTGGGCATCGTGTCCAGAGGTGAGCTGCTGCTTGTGGTTTCCATTCACCGCTGCAGTCCTGAGCCCTGGCTGTGTAGTGCTGTTGCACCATGATCCGCTCCAGAGTTTCCATCCAGCCCTGAATTACATCACTCCCTCTGGGCTGGAGCTGTTAGGTCATGTGCTTGACCAGATGATCATGTTAGGTCATGTGGGTTGTTCATGTGTCCTCATTGACCAACCCTGGACCTATTTAAGTTGCTCAGCCCTCTCCCAAGATGCCTCAGAGTCAAGGTCCTTATCTTGCCTTAGGTTGTGGTGGTCCTGTTTATGCTCCTGTGCTCTGACTCCCGCTTGTGTACCAGACTCTGCTATCTGCCTGATCCTTGCCTGCCTGCATTGACCTTCATGTTGCCAACCCGGATTGCCTGACTCGTTCCTGT
The DNA here is from genome assembly GCA_900303285.1 of Rhinella marina. Lineage (NCBI taxonomy): Eukaryota > Metazoa > Chordata > Amphibia > Anura > Bufonidae > Rhinella > Rhinella marina. The sequence continues at coordinate 93,216 of ONZH01020821.1, read as the reverse complement.
GCTGCAGGCCCTGACCCATTGCCTGTCTGTCTCAGCCTCTGCCTCATCCTTCCGCCCTGTATTGCCTCTCCTGGATATGACCCGGCCTGTTGACCACCGCTGTACCACTGGTACCTTCGCAGGTATCTCCTGGTCCCCCTGGACCAGCTGCCTCGTGTCCCGACCCTCCTCAGGAGGTAGCGACCTGGTGTTCCCCTCGGAAAGTCTATCCCCACCATCAGGGGTATCTGTGAAGATCGAGGGGTTTCACTTAGACAACGCCCTTACAGGAGGTAGGGCGCGAGGCACAGTGGGTCCACACCTGCTGGTTTGTGACAGTTGCAATACAACAAACAGCCTGAGGACTTGTTTGGTGCTGTTTTTTAAATACTGGAGTCATGTTCTTCTGGTCCTATACAACCACTAATTGTTAAAAATTACCTTTCCCGTTCATACATTATATCATACTTTTCATACCGTGCTTGTGTGAGCTTTAAATGGACCTTGCACACACCAATTTAGCTTTGCAATACAATCCGATGATTTAAGCAGAAGGATTTTATCCTGGTCTTGAGTTTCCCCATAAAATAGTTATATGACTTTAAAAAGTCTGCTCACAGAAACTTCACCAGCCACTCTTTTCAAGAGTGGCGCTGTTTTAAAGGGGAGGGAGGAGACCCTTTTTCTAATCTAAGGGTCCTTTTAAATGGGCAATTGTATGCACGTGCTCAGTGACTGCTGACAACGATATAACAAATGCAATAAGCCAACAAAAAAGAGTTTGCTGGTTTGTCAAATGATCACTGCCATTTTTATAAGGACCAATGACTGCCAATTCTAAGCCTGTGTGTAGGTTCACTATCATAACCCCTTTAAAGAGGACCTTTCATGGTTTCTAGTTAGTGTAGTTACACATCTTTGGTTCCCGGGTACCCCCCGCTGATGCTGCCACCCTGCCTGTTTTTTTAAAATAGCGCTCCTGTGCCCCACTGTGTCCCCCTGTAGTTTTCGCGCTCAGTATGTAAATATTGAGCATCGGAAGAGGGAGGAGGAAACTCCAGGGTTTCTCAATGGACGTCTCCTTCTCCCTGGCAGGAGGAAGGTGAGTTTTTCTTTTTCTTTGAAAGGTCCTCTTTAAAGAATATCTGTCAGCAGATTTGTACCTATGAAACTGGCTGACCTGTTACATGTGTGTTTTGCAGCTGAAGACATCTGTGTTGGTCCCATGTTTATATGTGTTCGTATTTCTGAGAAAAATGAAGTTTTAATATATGCAAATGAGCTTTGTTATCTGGGTGCAGTAAAGGAAAAAGGCCTACAGTACAGAAGAGAACTGTCGGCGGGCCTCCTTCCTGTACTGCACCTGTGCCAGATATTGAAACGCATGGTACAGCACGAGACTTTAGGAGAAATCAGGGCCAGGCGTGATCACGTTTACACTATGAATCAAATTGCAGAGGGATCAGAGCCTCTAAGAGTAACACCCCCGTTGCTCCTAGAGGCTCATTTGCATATATTAAAACATAAATTTTCTCAGCAATGCGGGCACATATAGACATGGGACCAACACAGATGTCTTCAGCTGCCAAGCACACATACAATATGTCAGCCAGTTTCATGGGTACAAATCTGCTGACAGATGCCCTTTAAATACTGTACTTTGCATGACAAAGAATTTTATCTTTTGTTCTTTTTTTTCTACTTTTACAACATGATAAAGCTAGGGCAAGATAACAGTACAATGGTGAAATGTCAGTGAAATGATAACACAAAGTCAAGGACTTACCCAACTGAGACGACAACTGATTCTGTTCCTTTTGAGATGAAGCGGCATAAGCCATCATAGGAATCTGTGCAATAAGTGAACATATAAAGATGATACGAATCATGCTGGATTAAGGAATTTATCGCTTTTATCCTGAAAAATACTAGGCACCAGACGTTTCATCTAAGGTGAATGTATAGCATTTCATATCTGTAACATATAGAGAAATAATTTCCTTACCAATACTCCCAAACATCCACCCTCCACCATGAAAGAACATGACTCCTTTTCTTCCACCAGAAGATGGCGATCTAGGCTGGTAAACTCTCACCGGCACTCCTTCAAACTTCAAATTTTTAATAAAGAGTTTTGGGTCTTCTCCTGACTTTCTGGCCATAAGTTTATCTCTGACGTAACGTGTGAATTGAAGCTGACTGCATATGAACATGTTCTGCATGATCTTCCCCTGTTTAAGAAGAAGACAAAAAGAAGATCGGGGGGGATTACAAATCTGAATACCATAGACCACTAGAAATATTGCTGTGCTAGGGTGTGCCCAACGCACGTCTATGAAGGATAGCTGAACTTGTTTGTTGTTGTTCTGCCACGCATGATGCAATTGTTACAAATATGCTCCTGTCTCTTTAAGGCATGCTTAAAGGGGTTGTCCAGGATTAGAAAAATATAGCTGCCTTCTTCCAAAAACAGCACCACCCCTGTCCATTAGTTGTATCTGGTACTGCAGCTCAGTTCCTTTGGAGTTAATAGGGCAGAGCTGCAATACAGCACACAACCTGTAGACATGTTTGGTGCTGCTTTTGGAAGAAAGGAGATGTGTTTTCCAATCCTGGACACCTTTGTCATCATGAAAATGTAGTTTGAAGAAGAACTCCCGGCAAAAATTTTATTCCATGTCCTGCTAGAAATGTACATGATGTAATCTGTAGTGAATGTCATTTTCTTACCAGTAGCTGAATTTTTGAATTATATGATCCTGAAGTTTCTTATCTGTGTCATGTGACTAGGAATTAGACCCACCAACTCACACAGCACCTTATGTGTGGACAGGAAGTCAAATTTTCTATGCATTCCTATGGGAGCCTCACTTTCAGTCTCATAGGAATGAATAGAGAAGTGACTGGCTTTCTGTCCTGGGTCGGTTGGAGGTCAGGGAGTTGGTCACATGACCCAGATACAATAAGAAGAGAGTGGAAACTCTCAATTTCAGCCTCTGATAAGAAAATGACATTCACTACAGATTATATCATGCACCTTTCTAACAGGTCAGAGAATAAAAATATTTGCGGGAGTTCTTCATTAATCTACAGACAGCATGTAATGAAATGCCATAAGTAATGCTTCTACAAAGAGTATGAATTTTATAGCCTTGTTTACATCCCCAAAAATTATTTATTATTATTTATTTGAAAGCACCATTAAATCCTTGGAGCAGTACTCAAGAGGAGGTTACACGTCAATATAAAAATACAAGTACCTGTTACACTGGTAGGGAGGGAACGAGGACTCTACCTACAAGATCTACAAGGGAAGGGGGAAGAACACAGTAGGTGAGGGTAAATGTTGCTCATTTGGCTGGCTTATTGCATGTGGTATGCTTTCCTGAAGATGTGGGTTTTCTGGTTGCTTTTGAAGTTTTGGACGCTGGGGAGAGTCTGATGTGCTGGGGTAGCGAGTTCCAGAGTATGGTAGAGGCACATGAGAACTCTTGTAGTCAATTATGTGAAGAGGATGAGAGGAGAATGGAGAAGTAGATCCTGTGAGGATCAGAGATTATATGTGGGGATGCATCTGGAAAGCAGGTCAGAGATGTATGGATGGTGGACAGTCTTATACGTTGTTGGTATTTTAAACTGAATCTTCTGGGCAATGTGGAGCCAGTGAAGGGATTGGCAGATGGGGGAGGTAGAGGAGAAATGAGGGAAGAAGTGGATTAACTGAGCAGCAGAGTTGAGAATAGATTGGAGGGGAGCGAGCGTGCTTAATGGGAGGCCACAGAGGAGAATGTTGCAGTAGTCTAGGTGGTAGTCTAGATTACGAAGGTGTGCACTAACATTTTAGTTGATTCAAGGGTGAGGAAGGACTGAATACAAGAGAGGTAAGGGTTTGGATATATGGCTTGAAGGACAGGGCAGAATCAAATGTTAAAAATTGCCACAAAAAAGTATGTGTTAAAGGGAACATGTCACCATGAAAATGCAGTGCAGTCTGCAGGCAGCATGTTACAGAGCAGGAATTGCTGAGCAGATTATTATATTTTCATGGTCCCACAGATGCTCAGTTTGGTTCAAGTCTCGGGAATTAGACAGCCACGGTATTACTTGGAAGTCTTGGTCATGCTCTTCCAACCAATGTTGGACATTTCTAGCCATGTGACATTGTCTTACTGGAAGATTCAATCCGCCCCAGGGAAGACAATCAGCATGTATGAGTGTCCATAATTGGCAAGGATGGATTCATGTCTAAATGGGTTAAAAGCACCTTGCACATGGATGAGTGGGCCCTTCCGAGCGGGGGGTGCCTGGTTTAGTCCCATTGACTAACATTATGCTCGGGTGCTCGGCCGAGCACTCGAGCAACCCCTAGTGCTCGGCCAGAGCACCCGAGCATACGAGCACAGAGGTGCTCGCTCAACACTAATAATTATATATAGGAGATACCCAGGTTATACAAGCATGCTCCATATCACTATAGTATATACAAGAAGATGCATCTTCTTGGACCATGCTGGTATAACCTGGGTATCTCCTGTATATAATTATATATGTACAGCTGGTATAAGTTATACATCTTCTTGTATATAGTGATATGGAGCATGCTGGTATAACCGGGGTATCTCCTGTATATAATTATATACAGTATGTACAGCTGGTATAAGTGTGTATATACACTCACCGGCCACTTTATTAGGTACACCTGTCCAACTGCTCGTTAACACTTAATTTCTAATCAGCCAATCACATGGCGTCAACGCAGTGCATTTAGGCATGTAGACATGGTCAAGACAATCTCCTGCAGTTCAAACCGAGCATCAGTATGGGGAAGAAAGGTGATTTGAGTGCCTTTGAACGTGGCATGGTTGTTGGTGCCAGAAGGGCTGGTCTGAGTATTTCAAAAACTGCTGATCTACTGGGATTTTCACGCACAACCATCTCTAGGGTTTACAGAGAATGGTCCGAAAAAGAAAAAACATCCAGTGAGCGGCAGTTCTGTGGGCGGAAATGCCTTGTTGATGCCAGAGGTCAGAGGAGAATGGGCAGACTGGTTCGAGCTGATAGAAAGGCAACAGTGACTCAAATTGCCACCCGTTACAACCAAGGTAGGCAGAAGAGCATCTCTGAACGCACAGTACGTCGAACTTTGAGGCAGATGGGCTACAGCAGCAGAAGACCACACCGGGTGCCACTCCTTTCAGCTAAGAACAGGAAACTGAGGCTACAATTTGCACAAGCTCATCGAAATTGGACAGTAGAAGATTGGAAAAATGTTGCCTGGTCTGATGAGTCTCGATTTCTGCTGCGACATTCGGATGGTAGGGTCAGAATTTGGCGTCAACAACATGAAAGCATGGATCCATCCTGCCTTGTATCAACGGTTCAAGCTGGTGGTGGTGGTGTCATGGTGTGGGGAATATTTTCTTGGCACTCTTTGGGCCCCTTGGTACCAATTGAGCATCGTTGCAACGCCACAGCCTACCTGAGTATTGTTGCTGACCATGTCCATCCCTTTATGACCACAATGTTCCCAACATCTGATGGCTACTTTCAGCAGGATAATGCGCAATGTCATAAAGCTGGAATCATCTCAGACTGGTTTCTTGAACATGACAATGAGTTCACTGTACTCAAATGGCCTCCACAGTCACCAGATCTCAATCCAATAGAGCATCTTTGGGATGTGGTGGAATGGGAGATTCGCATCATGGATGTGCAGCCGACAAATCTGCGGCAACTGTGTGATGCCATCATGTCAATATGGACCAAAATCTCTGAGGAATGCTTCCAGCACCTTGTTGAATCTATGCCACGAAGAATTGAGGCAGTTCTGAAGGCAAAAGGGGGTCCAACCCGTTACTAGCATGGTGTACCTAATAAAGTGGCCGGTGAGTGTATATATATATATATATATATATATATATATTTACTATATATATATATATATATATATATATATATATATATATATCTCGTGGTATAAAATTTTATATATATATATATATATATATATATATATATCTTGTGGTATATAATTTTACCAGAAGATGTATAATAAATAACTTATACCAATCATATATAATAATATACAGATTAGAAGGCCAGAAATTAGTACCTGGGCTGGCTGGATGAATTGAAAAAGGAACTGAGGCTGCCTGTGGCTGGAGTGGCAACTGGGCTCAGTTTGGGCTGCCTACTGGCCTGGTGGCCTGCTGGACTGGCTGTTTGAGTCGAGGGTGGACGAGCGAGGGCTGATGCCTGCCTTCAGCAGGCTGCTGGGCTGGCTACTGCTGGGCCTGGCTGGCTGGCAGACGAACGACGGAGACACAGAGCAAGCTAGCAAGGTGACAGGTAGCAGCAGGTGAGGTTTCTGGGGCTGCTGGGGCTGGACACTTGTTCAGTGGCAATTGGCAAAGGCACCAAACCGCTGTCCGGATCTGCGGGACTCCGCGCTCCTCTGAGTCTGTTCGCGCGCCTGCCTGCACAAACCAGAATTGACCGGCAAGACGCAGGCAGCGCTGGACGTGTGATGTCACAGGGGCAGAGCGCTGTGTAAGTTTTATTTGGATGTGTTGACAAAGTCCTCCTGATTGGTTGGGGATACTTAAAGTGACCATTCCTGAGCCGTATGCGCCGTCGCCGCCGATAACCACAAAAAAGGAAGACTCCTGGCCATCCGTCTTGGCCTAAAACTGGACATCTGACCAGCCTAATGGCAATCTCTCTGTACAGCTTTTCTCAGACCACTACCATTCCTCTCCCCTCTGCCTCAATCCACCTTTGCAGGAATAAGTCCATTTTAGGCTCCAACACTCTATACTCCTAATAGGTGAAATAGGCTCCCCCACCCAAGTCTTCACAAAGGCTGTAATTAGACATTACAAGAGATTTCCCCCCTTACAGATTAGGCTCCTCCTGAGTCTGCTTCCCGTGTATAGCTCCTTCCTTATGGACCTTTCACACGGGCCAATGTTACAGGCAACTATTGGTAATGAACTGTTTGTTCCAGATAATTGGCAGATCGTCAGAGGAGGTGAGTGTTGCATTTACATGCAGCAATCATCTCTTCTGTGTGGGGACAAGTGATCACTGCAGCAATCGCTCGTCCCTATGACGATTCACTGTTTTTGGGCAGTAGATACCTGTTGACACAGGATGAGCCCAGAAATGATGATTTTTGGTGCCAATGAAAGAGTGTTTGCTTGTTTATCGGGTGACCTCTGCAGGGTTGCACCACTAATGAGGCAGGTGATGCGATCGCCTCAGGCAGCACCAGGTAGGGTCAGGAGGGGGCAGCCGAAGGGCCATGGGCTGAAGGGAATGGGTTAAGAAATTGGCATTGGAAAGGGGGGGCGCCGTTTTAGTTTTCGCCTCAGGCAGCAGAAAGGCTAGGTGCACCCCTGTATCTCTGGCACCTCTTCCCATGGCATTTATCAGGAATGAGTGTTTCTACAAACACTAATTCTGGAAAATTGGCCTGATTATCAATCTGTGTAAAAGGACCTTTATATCTAACAGCCATAACAACTGTCTAGTAACCAGCACAATCTACAGCAGGGCATCATAACCCATTGCCTGAAAACCTTGTAATGCAGAAACACAAAAACAATGCAAATACAGAACATACACAAAATTATACATAAATACAATGCAAACTCAGATACAGAATATTACTGAGCAGTCTCTCTGGCAATGAACTAAAGTGGATTTACACGGCCTGATATTTGGGCAGATTATCATGAACACTCGTTCCCGACAATCTGCCCATCTAAAGGTGTCACGTTCACCTGATGAACGAGCAAAATGTTTGTTCATTGGGTGATCCTGTCATTTATGCAGGCACATAAATTATCATTTCTGGGCAGCATATGTGGTGTCTAAACAGTGATCTGCTGCCCAGAAACAATGCAGAGGTACGAGGACAAGCGATCACATTAGCTATCCTTTATCCTTATACTGTGAAAGAGATTAAATACAGCGATCTCCTTCACTGAACGAGCAGCTCCTCGGCACGTCTCAACCCACCTCAAACAGATAACCAGCAATACAATATACAGCTGCTATAGTCCATGTGCAGATAAGGTGGTGGGTGCACAGGTCACCCTCTTTATGAGGCACTAGAAGTGTAGAAGGTGTAATGGTGTAAATTAGAGATGCTCAACCTGTGGCTCTCCAGCTGTTGCAAAACTACAACTCCCAGCATGCCCTAATAACTGTAAGCCTTCAAGACATGCTGGGATTTGTAGTTTTGCTGGTGGGCCGCAGCTTGGGAATCCCTGTTGCAAGTAATTCATAATAATCAAATAATCATAATAATCAAAAATGTTTCAGATATTAACCTATATGTGAATATTCCATGTCATTTTTTTATGACAAATAATTGGATGGTTTTCCAGATAAAGTGGATGTCATTTTATGAAGCCACGCCGTGTATTTAAAGGGAGTCTGTCACCTCATTTTCACCTATATAACTAACAGCACTGCCCCACAGAAGATTGCATACACATCCCAGACATACCTGTGTGCACTGTGTGTCTGTATTACATGTCAAGAAAAAGCACTTTTATTCTGCAGGAAAACAGCTCCCAAGTGCCCGGCTGAAAGTGAAACTAAAAACAGCTTTCTCTCCTGACGCGATTTCTAACAGCTATATGTTCTGATATACTGGATATAATGCTGTGATTTTAAAGCTTGGAATGTCAGCTTTCAAAGAAGGTCAGAACCATTGTTCTATCTGCTACTAATCCCAAGATATGAGCAACTAAAGCTGCCCTCCCCTCTTCAGTCTGGTTTGCAGCAGCAGCAGAGCCGGGCACTTGGGAGCTGTTTTCCTGCAGAATAAAAGTGCTTTTTCTGAACAAGGAATACAGACACACAGTGCACACAGGTATGTCTGGGATGTGTATGCAATCGTCTGTGGGGCACTGCTGTTGGCTATATAGGTGAAAATGAGGTGACAGACTCCCTTTAATGTCCTCTATGTTTGGACTTTTAGCACAGCAAACAGTCTCACTTGACTTTCTCACTGAGATCAGACAGAGTCCCCCTTCAAGCATCACACGTTACCCTAATCAGTGCAGCGCTCTTCTGTGGGCATCTTTATCTAGACCCATTAGGCTACCTTCACACGGTGCAGATTATGTGCGGTTTTTCCATCCAGATTTTGTGTGGATACGAAATACAGTACCAGCAAAGTGAATGAGATTAGACAAATCTTTTTTTTCTTAGGTATGCATATTGACTTTCTGCACGGATTTTGAAATCTGCAGCATGTCAATTGTTGTTGCGAGGTTTTGTTCTGTGTGGATTTCACCCCTTTCAATCCAAGGGTAAGATCTGCGGCAAAACTGAACTAAAAAACATGCAGATTTCTTTCAGATTTTCTGTGCACCAATCTGCAGCGTGTGCAGCCACCCTTAAGAGAATAGAGCTGTCTTACTATTATCCAAATTCTGTCCCTACTATTATCATAGTAATTACCCATCTTCCCAGGGTTACATCACCAATGAGGCCAGGTGAGGCAATTGCCTCAGGCAGCACGAGGTAGGGGCAAGAAGGGGGCAGCTGAAGGGCAATGGGTTGAAGGGAAGGGGTTAAGTTATGAAATTGGCATTGGGGAGTGGGGGCGCCCTTTCAGATTTCGCCTCAGGCAGCAGAAAGGCTAGATGCCCCCCTGCATCTTCCCCTCACAGCAGCAGTAAACTGACAGTCGGTTACCAATCTATACAGGAGCTATACTTCCCCTGTGGTGACTGCTACATTTATTTTGTAATAACATAGTACGACCTAAATGAAAAAAAAACTGCCAAAAATTAAGAAAAAAATGTTTTCTATGAATATTAAGTGTAAAAATACAAGAATGGAAAGTTCATAAAACATACACACTAGAATAGCTACTGTGTGACAAAAGAGATTTCACAACAGCTCAGGTTTCACACGTAGCACTCGATAGTAATCTACAACACAATTCCAGTCTTGACGTCCTTCAAGGCAAGCTGGGCCTTGTAGTTCCACAGCAGCTTTATGTGCTCTATGCTTCATATATACGGACGGCACTTACCACGACGGCAATGCCTATTGTGATGCAGTGAATGATCCTAAGCTTCACAGGATCTGCAACTCCAGGTGGGATGTCTGAATTTGAAAATTCAAAATAAATGATGCCCATCACCAGCAAGAAAGATAACGCGATCAAAATGGCAACGAAGATCACCAGCAACATCACAGCTATGCCCATGGTTCCTGCTGCCAGCTGCTCAGTCCAGCCAGACCTGACTTTGAATTGACACTTGACTATTTCCTGTTCTTCTGTTTGCTTCTTCTGGTTAATGCACGTCTAAGGGAGTGGCCTGGAGGACGGTATACTGAGTCCAGGACAATGCTGTGCACACTGTGGAATTCCATGGACTCTGCGAATCCTACTCCTGCATGCGGAATTTCACCCAGTGGATCTGGTTTGGGCAGTTTCATTGATTTTGATCAAAATCCTCACTGACAGATTGGTTAAAAGTGATAGTGTAGTTGTTACGACCACACTACCTGTATCACGGTCTGCAAATGGAGTTGTGTCACAAAACATATTCTACATCAGAGTTCAGCAACCTTCGGCACTCCAGCTGCTGTGCAACTACAACTCCCAGCATGTACACTTGCTCAGCTGTTCTTATAACTCCCAAAGAAATAAAAGGAGGATTCTGGTAGTTGTAGTTTCAGAACAGCTGGTAAACTGGAAGTTGCTGTCCTATATTTTTCAAACCAGCATCTGGATCTGAATACTTTTGTAATTGCATGTAATTAAAACTTTTGTATAGCCACTGAGTTACATAATAAAATACATCTGTGTAGCGCCACCTGCTGTATGTTCTTTTCCAGTTTTTTTTTGTCCGTCTCACTGAGCTGGTTGAATGTGCCCCACTTAAATCTTCAGCTGTGACCAGCCATGTCTTATATTAGAAGCTGTGACAGTTACATGGAGAGAGAGAGCTGTAGCGGAAGGGACACATCCCTGAGCTGTCAGGCTAGAGATAATCTAGCAGAGCAATTGAAGTAATCACAGGATCCATGTGAGGTACAGGCGGGTTCTAGCGTTGTAAGGGGTTGTTCACATATCAGTTATTTGATCAGTTATTTCAATCAGTTATTGTGAGCCAAAACCAGGTGTAGGTCAAAAACACCAAACAGGTGCAAATCTTTTCATTATATCTGATCTCTGTTTAGTGTCCACTCCTGGTTTTGGCTCACAATAACTGATGGAAATAACTGATCAAATAACTGATATGTGAACAACCCCTTAGAAAGAGACTGTCATGTACTATATGATGTCTGATTTTCATTTTTTACATCAATCATGGGATAACCTTTTTAAAAGCGCTGCGCAGTTTACATTATAGTTTAATGAAGAGCGGTCAGCATTCCTGACAATGTCCGTTTTAGTAATTACTTGTATTCCCCATAAAATGACAATTCACATACAGCACTGACTGGACAGAGTTAGGATGTGTAGACAGTTAGTGGTCAATTTATTCAGGAGGAAAAACCGAGGAACGGTAAAATGCAGAGATCTAAGGAAAGCTTATTTTATTAAAGAGACATAACAGGAGAAATGACACGTGTTCTAATTTTCTACCTGTAGAGGAGCTAAGTAGATGTGAGTTTATACAGCTCTGAGAGATCTGAAGACTAGCTATACAAATCTGTGTGAAAGGAGCTCCCTCTAGTGGTGAGTAAAGGCAAACATAATTATACCATATGACTAATGTTTAGTTGCTTTTACAGCTGGAGAAAGGAGAGGTTCCAGGTATAGTTATTTGGAGCCAATTATCGCATTGTACTTTGGTATCCCCAATGTGACTCGAGGATGCATTAAATTTATGACGTGGTGCAGGTCTTATAACAAATTAGGCGCATACTCCAGCAGTCTATGTACTTTGATTGAAATCTACTCCAAGTCGTAGCTGGATTAGGTTTCTATTGTCAAAAAACTGGCATAAATTATAGTGATTGTGCCCACACCATGCCCCTTCTCCAGTTTTTGGAAACTGGAAAGGGCAGTTACTTGCACCTAAATTGTGGGTGTGCACCTGTTTCTGGCAGGGCTGTGGAGTCGGAGTCGGTCACCATTTTGGTGGAGTCGGTATAAAATGGACCGACTCCGACTCCTAAAATATATAATGAATTAGTACATTTAGTTCAGTGCTGAATATATTTTTATAAGAATTTGTGAAAATGATGAAATGTCCTATAAATGTCTGTTCTATTCCTGATCTAAGGATTTAGGCTTTTAGTTGAGATGACTGTGTACTGCCCTTTATGTCCAGTGCATGTTCTCTCTGTATGCTTTATGTTTCCTCTGAGCTCATGTTTGGAGAGGTTAGCTGCTCTCATGGCTTCTATCTGCTGATGTAAAACACCTAGAGCCTTATGTATGAAAACTGTCTAGGTGTAGAAGTTTCTTTGTTGCCCATAGCAACCAATCAGAGCTCCCCTTTCATTTCATATAGTGCTCTGGAGAAATGAAAGGGGAGCTCTGATTGGTTGCTATGGGCAACAAAAAAGTCTTAGACCTAGACAGTTTTCATACATCAGGCCCAGAGGCGTAGCTACTGGGGTGGGAAGGGGGGGCAGGGGAGGCGATGCTCCGGGCCCAATACCTCTGGGGGGGGCCCAGCAGGGATGGCCTTAGTACAATCAGGCGAATACAAGTGAGCGCTTCCATTATGGAGTCTGATGGGGGCACATTAAGCCGATCTGAAGTCTGATGGGGGCACATTCTGCTGATCTGAGGTCTGATGGGGGTACATTCTGCTGATCTGAGGTCTGATGGGGGCACATTAAGCCGATCTGAGGTCTGATGGGGGCACATTAAGCCGATCTGAGGTCTGATGGGGGCACATTAAGCCGATCTGAGGTCTGATGGGGCCACAATACGCTGATCTGAGGTCTGATGGGGGCACATTAAGCCTATCTGAGGTCTGATGGGGGCAGATTAAGCCGATCTGAGGTCTGATGGGGGAACATTCTGCTGATCTGAGGTCTGATGGGGGCATATTCTATTGATCTGAGGTCTGATGGGATAACATTCTGCTGATCTGAGGTCTGATGGGGGCACATTCTGCTGATCTGAGGTCTGATGGGGGCACATTCAGTTGATCTGAGGTCTGATGGGGGCACATTCTGCTGATCTGAGGTCTGATGGGGTACATTCTGCTGATCTGAGGTCTGATGGGGCACATTCAGCTGATCTGAGGTCTGATGGGGGCACATTCTGCTGATCTGAGGTCTGATGGGGGCACATTCTGCTGATCTGAGGTCTAATGGGGGCACAATATGCTGATCTGAGGTCTGATGGGGGCACAATACGCTGATCTGAGGTCTGATGGGGGCACATTAAGCCGATCTGAGGTCTGATGGGGGCAAGTGACTGTTAGTTTAGTGATGTAAAAGCTGGGGACAGATTTCCTTTAACATAGGAGTCCCCTTTTTTTACTCCTATTACTCCTATATTTTACTGCATTATGTGGTAGAGTATTTAGAGTAGGGTATGTAGAAAGTCTATTGTACTGTACTTAACAGCATAGATGATCTAGCAGTTTATATAGTCATCTTGCTAATACAGTATTATAACCACAACTAGTAGTATGTGCCTGTGAAGTTGGAAACGTGCATTTGGGAACCAATAAGTGGGGGCCCACTCAAGTATGTTTCGCCCCCCCATGTGCTGAACCTCTAGCTACGCCTCTGATCAGGCCCTTAGTGAGCTGTACCCAGAGAAGCCTGATAGATTACAAACTGTTTTTGTCATGACTTATCTGTACTATTGATTTTATGCAAATTTGTTTAAAGTTATTACTTAAACATGCTCCATGTATGAGGGAGTCGGAGTCCGGAGTCCGGAGTCGGAGTCGGGGTGAGGGGAAATTGAGGAGTCGGAGTCGGGGCTTTGGCTTAACGACTCCACAGCCCTGGTTTCCGGTATCGGGGGGTCACAGTAAATACATCCACCCTCCCACCCCCTTTATGTGTGGAGAACTTAAGTCAGGAGAACATAAAGCAATGAGGATTTTTGAGAAAATTATCACCCCAATACACGTGAATGGGACAGGGTTTAGCGTCACCATAGCATGGTGAGCATCTCCTCTACTGGACAATACTTTCTGCCTCTCCTGGAATGTATGGGAGACATCCTGGAAGAACAGGCACCCACGTCTCCTTGCTACTACAGCCCCAGCATAATTGTTGTCGGTGGGGATACTTAAGAGTGAAGAAGACTGCAACCTGCAGAAGTTAAGAACATATTGAATGCAAAAAGCAAAGCTTTTGACGTACTTTAAAGATGACCTGTCACCACTCCTGACATGCCCGTTTTAATGTCTTCATGCATTCTCCATGTAATAACAATTCTGGAACATCTATTCTTATGAATCTATATTGTGCTATTCCTTTATTATTTCTATGAGACGTTATGCTAGCAGTCTGCAGTAAGGGAACAGAGGGGGGTACTTTCCCCCTAAAGTGAGGAAAATTGGCTTCTACCTCACAGGGGTTTTTTTTGCCTTCCCCTGGATCAACTTGTAGGAAAACAGGCTGAACTGGATGGACAGATGTCTTTTTTCGGCCTTACAAACTATGTTACTATGTTACTAGAGGGGTAGTAAGCAGTTGGGGGTGTACCTGCACAGACTCACTCTATCCAATCAGTGCTGCTATTGTCAGACTGTGCAGTTACACACCCCCAACTGGTTACCACCCCTCTGTACCCTTACTGCAGACTGCTAGCAATTCATTCATAATTTGTAGTAAAAATAATAAAGGAATGGTACAACATATAATGATAACAATAGATGCTCCAGAATTGTTATTACATGGAAATGCATGAAGCTATTAAAATAGGCATGTCAGGAGTGGTGAAAGGTCCTATTTAAGTATATGGTCTGATGAACACTAACTCTAAGAGGACATAGTCCTTTAGTCCTTATTAATGGATAACTTGCAGTAACAGATCTAGAATATCAGTAAATTAAAGGGAACCTGTCACCTCCAACACACAAAAAAAAACTGCCAGCATTACCTTATATTAGGGACCAGTGTGTTTCTAATGATGTTTTTCATTCAGTGAAGAGATTCCTCAAACTTGCTGAAACCGATGTTTTAATCCCCATGAGTGCGCTCTCTCCAGTCAGCTTGAAGTCAAGGGGGCAGTGGCCTCCTTGATTCAAGTCAAGTAAAGCACGCCCCTCTTGCCAGTGATTGACAGTCTTCCTGTGGGCCTGGGATCGCGCATGCGCGGTGCGCTCCTTGTGCTGCGTGATCCAGGCTCTGCAGTTAGCCAGCTTTCAAGGCATAGGGGCGGGCGGGTTGGCTGGGCGTGCGCACACGCGCTTGCGGGTTGGCTGGGCGTGCGCAGTTGAAGCGACTTGAAGCAGGCTGTAATAGTAATACAGTAAAATTCCTCTTATCAGGCAATAACCGGAACAATGTTGGATTAGCAGATGCAGTTATCAGATAGTCAAAGAAAGCATATACAGCTAATGTGTAAGGATAAAAAAGAAAGCGCAAAATAAAAGGTCAACACAAAATCCTAGAAATTTGGGATGAAAAAAGATTGAGATTCTTCAGTGGTTGATACCTTTTAATGGCTAACGGAAAAGATGAGAAGATTGCAAGCTGTCGAGGCTACTTGGGCCTCTTCGTCAGGCGTCTCTTAAGACAGTGTCTGAAGATTTACATATTTATACACTATAGTACATAGGAATAATAAGGTAGATAAGACAAGTGATGTAAAGCAGATCAGTATGAGTGGAGGAGAAAACAAACTGGAAAAATTTGGGCTGTTCCAGGCCAAAAATGGGTAGGGCTTAAGTAAGACTTGCCCATAAGTAGGTGGGACCTGTGGATTTGGGGGGCAGTCCCGGGTGGAGTTGTATGCCCCTAATTTCTTTCCCTTAAGAAATCTTATTAATAATACATGATGAGGCATAACTAGATGGAGTGCAGAAGTTGGAGATGCACACAGTCCCTGGAGCCTGAGGGGCCCAAAAGGAGTATGGGAGCAACACTAAATGTGTGACACATGGGGGCCCTGGTTGGCAGAATTTAGGTGCAAAATTTTGCATCTCAAGCCACACCCCTATTCCCCCCCCTAGAACCAGCCCTGTACCTCACATGAATCCACAGATGTCCCCATTCATTGCTGTTCTAGATATATTTCAAGCTGGAAGCTGAGTGGATGTGTCCGTTCTCAGGGGACATGTCCCATCTGTTGCAGCTAGTGGCAGTTGAAGGAAGGAACTGAACATGCGAGTCCACCTCAGTGAGGTAGACAGAGAAATTAGAAAAAAAGCAATCATCAGGTGGCGCTATACTGAACGGTTTCATTGAATAACTTAGTGTCTATATTCATGGGGTCATTTATTTAGACTGGTGTTTTAGATCCTGGTCTTAATACCCCTTGGCACATGATGCACCTAAGTTATGTAAAGGCGCCGGCTACCTTGCTGGCAAAGATTTAGATAATTTTCTACACCTAAAACAGGTGTAGAAAATGATACAAGAGTTGCCACCAGAGGCGTAGCTACCGGAGGGAGGGGGGGCAGCGGGGGGCGACAGCTCCGGGCCGAGTGACTCAGGGGGGCCCAGCAAGGATGACTATCAGGCGAATACAAGTGAGCGCTTCCATTATGGAAGCGCTCACTTGTATTGAGGGACCCCCATCAGACCTCACATCAGCCCACCCAGCCACATAAGATTAAAATAAAAAACCTTTCTTACCTGTCCCACGCTGCAGCTGCCCTCCGGTCCGGCGCTCCACTGTCTTCCCTGGCCGGCGCGCACTATGACCTGACGCTGCGTTGGGTGGGCTGCGTTAGTGGTTGGGTGGGCTGATGTGAGGTCTGATGGGGGCACAGTAGGCTGATGTGAGGTCTGATGGGGCACAATACGCTGATCTGTGGTCTGATGGGGCACAGTAGGCTGATGTGAGGTCTGATGGGGGCACAATACGCTGATCTGAGGTCTGATGGGGGCACAATACACTGATCTGAGGTCTGATGGGGCACAATACGCTGATCTGAGGTCTGATGGGGGCACAATACGCTGATCTGAGGTCTGAATGGGGCACAAATATGCTGATCTGAGGTCTGATGGGGCACAGTAGGCTGATGTGAGGTCTGATGGGGGCACATTATGCTGATCTGAGGTCTGATGGGGCACAATACGCTGATCTGAGGTCTGATGGGGCACGGTAGGCTGATCTGAGGTCTGATGGGGGCACGGTAGGCTGATCTGAGGACTAATGGGGGCACATACGCTGATCTGAGGTCTGATGGGGGCACATTCTGCTGATCTGAGGTCTGATGGGGGCACATTCTGCTGATCTGAGGTCTGATGGGGCACAATACGCTGATCTGAGGTCTGATGGGGGCACAGTAGGCTGATGTGAGGACTAATGGGGGCACATTCTGCTGATCTGAGGTCTGATGGGGGTACAATACGCTGATCTGAGGTCTGTTGGGGCACAATAAGCTGATCTAAGGTCTGATGGGGCACAATATGTTGATCTGAGGTCAGATGGGGGCACAATAGGCTGATGTGAGGTCTGAATGGGGGCACATTCTGCTGATCTGAGGTCTGATGGGGCACAATACACTGATCTGAGGTCTGATGGGGGCACAATACGCTGATCTGAGGTCTGATGGGGGCAGGGGACTGTTAGATTAGTGATGTAAAAACTGGGGACAGGTTTCCTTTAACATAGGAGTCCCCTTGTTTTTTGCTCCTATTACTCCTATATTTTACTGCATTATATGGTAGAGTATTTAGACTAGGGGATGTAGAAAGTCTATTGTACTGTACTTAACAGCATAGATCTAGCAGTTTATATAGTCATCTAATACAATATTATAACCACAACTAGTAGTATGTGCCTGTGAAGTTGGAAACGTGCGTTTGGGAAGCCACTAAGTGGGGGGCCACTCAAGTATGTTTCGCCCCCCCTGTGCTGAACCTCTAGCTACGCCTCTGGTTGCCACGAACCCCTTTTTCAGACCTGGCATGAGAGGAGAAAAATCCCCTTTGCGACCGAATCTGCAACAAATATATGCCAAAAATTGGCATATGTCTAATAATAAATCACCCCCTAAATGTTTAATAACATGCCATTACAAAAGTATTCAGTTCCAGATGCTGATTTAAAAACTGTAGAATATTTTTCATGGGACATCTTTAATCTGTTTGTAAATATGTCTAAAATCAGATAGGCGATATACGCACCAAATTTTGGTGCAATAGAATTGTGGTCCACAGTGTTTAGCATAGAGGACAGCAGCATAGTTTGACTGCTAAATGGTACTGTTGCATTACTCTTGATGGACTACTCTTTGCTTCAAGAAGTCCAGTGCCAGCCCCCTATGTGATGCAAGCACGTCAGCCACACAGTACATGAGTAGAAGGAGCTTGATTATATATATATCTGCCTAAGTATAGTTGCTAACTGTCCCTAATTTTCAGAGACAGTCCCAGCAAATTCAGGCTGTCATGCTCCTTGAACTTGTGGGGCTAATTTAAAGGGGTTGTCCGGGTTCAGAGCTGAACCCAGACATACCCTTAATTTCACCCAGGCAGCCTGCCTGACGTTAGCATCAGAGCATCTCATGCGCCGATGCCCTCCTTTGCCCTGCGCTAAATCGCGCAGGGCAAAGGCATTTAGCCCGGTTCCGGTGAGGAACCGGGCTCTGCCAGGCGGAGGCTTCTGCCCAGAAGTTTCCGCCCGGCAATGTGTGTTTACAGAACAAAAGTGCCCTTGCCCTGCACAACCCAGCACACAAGGGAGCGCATCGGAGCACGAGATGCTCCGATGCTAACATCAGGCGGGCTGCCTGGGTGAAATTAAGCCCTGCCCATAAGTGAGCATTCCTGAGTGGGTCTGGGGTGTTCCTTGAGGTGGCCCATGCCCCAAATGTACCAATTACAATTTTGCTAAGTATGCCCAAGTATTCAGAAGTTGTGGCTAACAATTAATTTCCCTGCAATGGCTGCAATGTAGTAAATAGACTGATAAATGAGAAATTTCAGTTTTATGTTGATACAGAAAACGTAAGATCTTGTGTTAACTCAAAAAAAATACACACATTTTTCAACCCACACAAGGTTTCAAAGGTTTTTAATATAGTTAATTACATTATCCACAGACAGCTTTCCACACACCATCTCAGGCTGATCAAAGAAGCTGACAACTCCATGGAAGCCATCTTTAACATGATGCCATGTGACCGAGACTCCATTGTCCTCCAGCCGTTTCTTGTAGAGTATCCCATCATCACGGAGAATATCAAACTCACATGTTAGTATGTAGGCTTTTGGTAATTGCCGGATGACGGCATCATCAGAGAACAATGGAGAACATGGAAGGTCAACAGCTATCTTAACTTTCTCATAAACGTCTTTATTGAAGGGTGCCATGATGTATGGTTTGTAGCCTTTGACCTTAAACTCCTCAGAACTCAACCATTTGCTTATTTTTTGCCTTATTTCAGGACGAACATGGCTGCCCTTTAAAATTTCTTTTGATAAAGAGAGATCACCACCTATATACATCATTAAATTGTATAAAGAAATATCTCGGGGCAACAAAGGCACCATCTTGTTTTGCTGGTATGAGGGTAAATTGAAGTCAGCCCTTTGGACCACTGGGTATATCAACACCTGGGCAAGAGGCCTTGGGATATCCGATCTACCCACGAGCGCTTGACAAACCCCAGCTGTGAGATTGCCGCCAGCACTGTCTCCACATATTATAACAGAGGATGGATTTACTCCATGTTCTTGTGCTGTATTCAGAAAGTGAATTGTAGCCAGGAGACAGTCCTCCAATGCGGCTGGGCATCTGTGTTCTGGGGCCAGGCGGTACCTAAAAGTAATAATCAAAAATTTGTCTTTTTGGCAACCAGTCAAATTCCAGCTTTCATTTTTATCAGTAATCAGATTGGTTGCTATGAACAACTTCTTTTATCCACACTAGCTGTCAAATTGTCAAAGTACTGAAAAGTGAACTCGCTACAATCTATAATCACTATAATCAATTAAATAAGGAAATGTTAGCGGAATTATGTCACCTTACCCAACAGAGACGATCACTGCTCCAGAATTCTTTGTTAGATATGTGCAAAAAATATCATAGCTTTCTAAAACCAAATATACAAGATATTAGTACCTGGGATCAATGTCCATCAGTGTCAAAAAATCTTCCTATATTAAGACATGCAAAAAACAAAAATAAAGAATTTAAAAGTGCTCTGTCATCCATTAGATGCTTCTGATATGAATTGGAATATATGACCAATTATAGCTAGAGCTGAGCGACGTTTTGAAAAATTCGACGCCTCTGCCTAATCATATTCATCCCACTTGGTGGTCCAATCTCAGTGTGAAGGCTTCACTGTGCAGGGCACCAAGAACCATAGCTAATCCCTTCTTTTGAATTACTGTGCGTCAGTATTACAGGTCAATAAAAGAGTCAGGTCTAATTTATCGCCATGGACTTAATTGTGCAGTGCACCAAGATTCAAGTTGTCTGCAGCAGTGGCAGTAACAGTGTGCACCAAGATTCATAGCTAATCCCTTCTGTTAATCAAAAGAACAGCATAAAGCATACTTCAGTAAAGTAAAAAAAGCAGCTGTGTCCTTAGTGGAACAAATTAAAGGAATGGAGGCATCGCCAATTTTTTTTCATTTTGTAATGCATGTTGTGGCAGTCTATACACATGCTTTTTAATCCCAGTGGATTATCATCAGGTCTAATTTATCGCAGTGGACTTAACTGTGCAGTGCGCCAAGATTTAAGTAGTGGCCCCATGACAGACTGGGAAGGGTGGCAGCAGTGGCAGTGACTGTGAAAAAAGTGGCCCCATGACAGAGTGGGGATGGCAGCAGCAGCGACAGTAGTGGCCCCATGGCATAGTGGGGGTGGTGACAGCAGCAGTAGTAACCCCATGACAGAGTAGGGATGGTGGTGGCAGCAGCAGCAGTAGTGGCCCCAAGGCAGTGGGGAAGGTCACATCAGCAGTGGTGGCCCCATGACAGAGTGGGGATGGTAGCAGCCACGCGATGCTAGGGAGTCTCATTCCTATCACGACGGGCTATTGACTGCCCCTTCCCATCACCAGATGTTTTGATCTGCGCAATGGGGAGATGCTGCAGCAGCCGTGCAGGGATCTGGAGTGACGCGGATGCTGGGGAACGGGTTACGTATAACCTATATAAGGTGTCTGGACATGGGGGGGGGTGTCATTATAGGAGTTGGATAACCCCTTTAAGTATGAATGCTGCAAAAGATGAACAAGATAAATGTGGCGATATATTAGACAGCCGGTTAAGACCGAGTCTGACACACAGTAAATATACATATATATTAACAGATTAAGTACGAATGGTGCAGCAGGTGAACAAGATAAATGAGGCAATATATTATAATGCCTGTTGAAACTAAATCTGACGCACAGTAAGTCTGTGTATATCAGAACAGATTAAAGTATGAATGGTGCAGCAGGTAAAAGAAAAAATAATAATCGTGGGTATATTAGACCGTCTGTTAAAGGGTTATTCCCTTCTCAGACAATGGGGGCATATCGCTACGATATGCCCCCATTGTCTGACAGGTGCGGGTCCCAGAGGTAAGGTTTCCCGGGGTCCGGCCAGCGCCAAGCGCTCTTCCCATAAAAGTTAATGGGAGTGCACCTGTTAATTTCTATGGGGCCGACGGAAATAGCCGAGCCAGCGCAGGCCTCCGCTGCTCTCACCACTCCGTTCTTGTAGGTGTCTGATAGGACCTGCACCAATCAGATTACAACTTTTATTTTGCGAAGGAGCTATCAAAAATGAAAGGTGCAATGGGACCAGTTTGATAAATTACCCCATATGACTCCTTTTCTACCACCAAAGGAAGAAATTACCCTGGACTTATCTACAGGGACTCATTCACCTTGCATATGCTAAAAGAATGCATGCACAGGGCCAGTATGCATGTGCATACGTTTTTTCACTATATAGCAAATTATAGTTTGCTGTGCTTCATTATACAAAAATAAACAGTAAAAACATATATGATAGCTTCTGATGGGCATCCTATGCCACTGCATCATCTGATCCTATGAATTTCAGTGAGCAACAATCTAATGTGTAAAAGAAGCTTTCTGTTGGATCCATCATTGAACCATAAGGTTTGGCTTACCAATACTTCCATACATGAATCCTCCTCCATGAAAGAACATGATTCCTTTTCTACCACCAACTGAAGGATCCCGGGGCTGATAGATTCTCACCGGTACTCCATCAAATTGTGAGTCTTTCTTGAAGACCTCTGAATCATCCTTCAGTTTAGGCTTGAAGACGGTTAGCAGAAAACGAAAAAGCTGCGCAGTGTTCAATATTCCGAATTTATCAAGGATACCCCCCTATAGTTTGAGGGAAGGAACAAAAAATTAAGAAAAATTAACTAAATGAGACTGTCTATATTGTAGATCTCCCAACACAATCAATTAATGACAGGGAGCCACCACAGTTAGAGGTTGTGCAGAATCAGGAGAAAAACAGATGACAGAGGGGATCCACCAACAATAAAGAATTGATCATTACTTACCTGGCAGATCCTGGCATCACGTCAACAACACATGATTGCTGCAGCCAATCACTGGTCACTTTGGTGCACTGCTGAGGCCAGATCCCAGTTGAGAAAACCAGAGCAGTGACGAGGGATCTGCCAGGTGAGTAATGATCACATCTTTATTGCAGGCAGATCCCCTGTATTGTCCGGTGTTCTCCTGAAATCAAACAACCCCTTTAAATGTTTAGTTCCCCTGCAGCAATGACGTGGGGAACTTAAGAAAATACATTGTAAATGGGATCGCCGCGGCAGTCGCAAGAAATCCAACACGGATTTCTTGCGACTGCCACGGCGATCCCATTCATCTCTATGGGATTCCCGCTACTCAGGGATCCTGGCTGCGACGGGTGTTGCGCGACAACTGTCGCCGTGTAGCCCTAGCCTAACAGTGATAACACTAAATACATGTTTTGCATATGCTCCATTATGTATACTAGTTTTTAAATGTGTATACTGCATAATGTTTTGTGAGGATTAGCCTATTGTATCATGAGATTAAGTAGGTGAAGGGCCATGCACCCCTCACATGGGTCAGTGGCAAATTAATAAAAGGGGTCTACCTTCCCACATTGAGTTTGGAAAGCTTTGTTGGGCGGTAGTCCATATAATTGTATCACCCCTACAATAAGATGGGGACCCCCATCCCGCCTCTGGAACCTGGACCACCAGACCCTTTATAACAGAGACATCTAGAAGTAGTTTAGATACATTAGGCCCTCTGCACTGAAGGCTATGGGAATAATGGAGATCAGTCAACAACCATCAGGGAATGACTATTTTCCTGACAGGTGGCATTCGCAGAAACGAACCATGTATATACTGGGGGGTTGAAATAGATTAGATACCCTAATAATACTCTAGGTATAGATGTGCAAATGTTTTGCCCAATTCACTAAATAGTTAACCATCTTTGGATACAATGGGGAAAAATGCAACTATTATTCTCTATAGTTCAACAAGACTAGATTTCCAACAGGGAAGAAATATTTAGTCGCATGGTAGGTTTTATACCGTGTTCAATGGTTGGGCGGAACGGGCTGGGGGGATGGGGGTATTGGGTCATGCCCGGGCCAGGACCTAACCCCAGCAAATATACTAACATTTACGCCTGGAAACATATGTAAAAGTTGGCAAAAAACTAGTATTTATTCTCTCCAGTGTGGCTGGTAAGATCACCTTTCAGGAATGGCTTTCCCCCCAGGCCCCACCCTTTCGATTATTCTTATAAAAACTAGCCCATCTATTCTGTACGGATTGGGTGGAAACTGCACAACATACAGAGACAAATGTCAAAAAGTTCTTTACTTTATGGGAATCCTTTATTGTGATTCTACCCGCCAGAACCAGGACACAGTTGTATACCTGTTTCCAGTACACAAACTGGTACCTGACCCAAACCATAGCGGTGATGCCACTAATTCGCCATTAGTTTCTCGACAACAGGACTGGACATTTTCTACCTCCTAATCTACCAGCATGTCACCACTTCTCTAATTAGTGGTCTTCATAGGAGCGTCCGTGCGCTCTTTCCTTATTTGTTTCCCTTCCCGCTCCCCCTCCTTTTTTGTTTTCCTTCCTTCTCCCCCACTTACCCCTCTCTTATGATATTTCTCTTAATACGGTTTCCAGTCTGGCTGGCATCCTCTGATTTGTTGCCTATTTAGCATCCTGACTTGGAATACTACAATATCTTATATTACTATGGAATTGCACTACTAGGGCTCATGCACACGACCAAATGTATTTTGCAGTCCGCAAACAACGGATCCGCAAAAAATACAAATGATGTCTGTGTGCATTCCGTATTTTGCGGAACGGAACAGCTGGCCCCTAATAGAACAGTCCAATCCCTGTCTGTAATGCGGACAATAATAGGGCAAGTTCTTTTTTTTTTGCAGAACGGAAACGGAATGCACACGGAGCAACTTCCGTTTTTTTGCTGACCCATTGAAATAAATGGTTCCGCTTACGGTCCGCATAAAAAAATGGAACGGACACAGAAAGAAAATACGTTCGTGTGTATGAGCCCTTACTCGCAGACTTCTGAGCTCAATGTGCTAATCAATATCTACTTGGTTGCGTCTGTGCTATTTTACCAAACAATTTATTTTTATTATATTAGAAACCCAATAAAAAAAACATTAAAAAAAATTCCAGGGCAGCCAAAAAACTGTCTTAAAACAACACTACAGAAAAGCAGTGTTTGTAGGGTGTTTTATAATTTCCCAATGGGCAACATGTAACATCAACACAAAAAAAGAGCATTTTTGTAAAAGCACAAAACGGTGTGAAACCACCTTAAAAATATAGCAAAAGGATTTTGCCTTACTAATAGCAATTTTATAATCTGTTTTCACACTTTTTACATTTTTCTGCTCTGTCACAGGAACAGAACAAAGAAAATGACTGCAGTGCCTGATCCATCACATGACGGACACAAATTATAACGGAGTTCATCATGGTGTCAGTCGTTTTACTGGAAAAAAAACAGGGTGGCCTCCAAACATGCAAACACAGCGTATAAGATACATTTGTCTACCTGCCTGGGATGCCCAACCTGCGGCCCTCCAGCTGTTGCAAAACTACAACTCCCAACATGCTGAGACAGCCTAGCTATCAGCTTACAGCAGGGCATGGTGGGGGGGTGGCATACAACAGCTGGAGGGCAACAGGTTGAGCATCCCTGGTCTACAACATTGAGGTACTGCACAACTGTGGCTTTTATGTGCAAATTGTGACAAAACCACAGCAAAAATTTGCCCCGGAAGCTTCTGAGATTCTGGGGTGCAAATGGAATTTGATAAAAGAGCAGCAAAACACCTCTGTGTAAACACGTCCATAACCATACCCAGCCATATTATTCTGCAACCACAAACACAAGTAAGGTTACTTTACGACAGAGATCCGGCTGCCTGATCCGGCAGAGAATGCTAGGGATCGGCCGGACGCAAACCACAGCATGCAGTTCTCGCCATTGTTGCCAGAATGAAGCCGGATCTCCGCTGGACCCCATTATACTTAAAGGGTTATTCTCATTTTAGACAATGGGGGCATATTGCTAGGATATGCCCCCATTGTCTTATAGGTGCAGGTCCCGCTGGGACCCGCACCTATATCCAGAACGGAGCCCCCAAACTGAATGAGGGCGCACTGCGCATGCGCAGCCACCCTCCATTCATTTCTATGGGGCCGCCGAAAATAGCCGAGCACTGGCTCGGCTACTTCCGTCGGCTCCATAGAAATGAATGGGATCGGTGGCCATGCTTGCGCGCTGCGCTCCCATTCATTTCTATGAGCGCAGCAGGGAGCTGCGCCTGGTGGTGGCCGGACCCCCAGAAACCCGGGGTCCTCCAGGCGCAGCACTCCCCGCTCCGTTCTGCATATAGGTGCGGGTCCCAGCGGTGGGACCCGCACCTATAAGACAATGGGGGCATATCCTAGCGATATGCCCCCATTGTCTAAGATGAGAATACCCCTTTAAAGGGGCTGACAGAACAGCCTTCAGGAATCTCTTCTGCAGATGTGAAAGTAGCCTAAGAAATCTCTTGATCTCAGATTCAGGACATGGACTCACCAGGATGAACACACCTGTGGAAATTGTATGCATTCTTCGAAGAAATGAAGGATTTGCAATCCCTGGTGGGATCTCTGCTTTCGAGGATTCATACCAAGTTATCACTGAAAATATCAGCAGACAAAACAGAAGAAAAAGGGTGATCACACCCAACAGAGCAGCTAATACTCCAAGCATCCTTGCAGCTTGTGTTGTCTGTGTGTTCACTGTGAAGTCTTGTACTTCCTGGATCCTCTAACACCCATGAGACTAGGAGTCGTTAGAAGATCCTCCCTCTGGAGTTAGTAATTAAGCCTGTTCAGTCTAGAGTAGGCTAGAAGCTGGAATCACTTGTGCACCTTGAGCATGAACATAGCATGGAGAGTTTTTAAAGTGACAATAAATCCATGTTATTCTTAGGGTACAGCCACACGGTCAGGTTTCCAGATGCAGTTTTGGAAGCCAAAATCGGGATTGGATCATAAAAAAACAGAAGGTATAAAGGACAGACACAACTTCTCTTCTTTGAATTCACTCCTAGTTTTGGCTTCTAAAACTGCATCAGGAAACCTGACCGTGTGATCATACCCTTAATGAGGACTAGTTATGAAGAAAACTTTGACATACTTTCCAACTTTAGAAAAGAAGGAAGAGGGACACTTTGTTCAGCGTGCAAAGAAATTTTTTCCAAACTAGGCCCGTCCCTAACTCCGCCCAAAACATTCATTCACTTCATCCCACCCAGTCCCCTAAATGCCCCCACATAGTAATTATTCCCCCTTTATACCGCCACACAGTAGTTATACCAGCATTGTGCCCCCTTCACAGACTATGCCCAGATATGTGCCTCCTTCACAGTAGTTATGCCCAGATATGTGTCCCCTCACAGTAATATGCCCAGGATGGTGCCCCTGCACAGTAGTTATGCCCAGATATGTGCCTCCTTGCAATAGTGATGCCCAGATTTGACCGCGGCATCTCAGTTAAAAAAAATTAGGGCGTTCAGGGGTTAATCGGTGAAAAAAATAATTAAATAATACTCACCTTATCCATTTGGACGTGAAGAGGTCGCCACTGCCATCTTGATTGAAGAACCTGTGAAAAACCTCACGAGGCACGTAATGACGTCATCACGCTGGCCGGCATAGTGATGTCATACGTCACTGCACACGAGATTTTGCGTGGGATCTTTGAACAAGAGGGCTGTGGTGGCCTCTTCACGCTCAAATGGATGAGGTGAGTATGATTTTTTTTTTCAAGGAAAATTGATTCAAAGCACAAGGAAATTTGGCTTTGCTGCAAATCGAAATTTCCCTGAAATTCGGATCGAAGTCCTCTTCGGATACTTCAATTCGCCCATCACTAATAAGGACCTGTAACCTCTCCTGATATGTCTGCTTTAGTGACTACTTGCTGGGAACATGTGCCAGATCCACACCAGGATTAGCCCTATTGACTTTCAGTCAATGTCATGACCATATGTATTTTGTGGTCCTCAAAACACATGTGACGTCCATATTGCATCCTTTTTTTGAGCAGACCCATTGACTTCAAAGGGTCCATGTTCCGCATTTTGCGGCAAAGAATAGGAAATGTTCTGTCTTTTTGCGGAAAGGACTGTGGGTGTGGAAAGCTCACGGATGATCTGTGTGCTTTCTACATCTGTATGTCTATTCCGCAAAAGACAGAATATGTCACATTACAGACTATGGACCCATTGAAGTAAATGGGTATGCAAAAAAACAGATGCAACAAGGACATCACTATGACATCATCCTTATTTTACAGATCTGCGTTTTGCGGACCGCAAAATACATACAGCTGTGTGAATGAGGCTAAACCCAGATGATTAGATTGAATAGGGCTAATCCTCGTGTGCATGAGGCCTTTCCGTGCAAAGTAGCATGCTACTTTTTTCCACAGCATATGTAAATATCTGTTCAGTAATTTTTCTAGCTTGCGAATAAGGTTGCGGAACTCCACACATTCACATGCATGGGATGCAGATTATCATCAAAACAGATTCAGATCTCAGCACAGAATTTGCACCAAAATCTGTGTCAAATCCGACAGCTGTGGCCAATCACATTCCTTAATATAATGGTCCTTTTACATGGACTGATGTTACAGGCAATAATCAGGGACGAGACATTCCTGATAATTGTCTGATCTATGGGGAGGCGAGACCTGTATTTACAGTAGCAATCGCTTGTCCCCATGCACACTCCTTGTTTCTGACCAGCGGATTTCTATTTACAGGGTGATCTAGTACCCTGAAACACCGAAAAATTGTATCACCCTGTGATCACAATGATCGTCAGCACCTTACACATGGAACATTATATACAGGATATTTACGCGGAAGTATACATTATTCGCAAAAGCCCAAACCTTCCTTATTAAATCTTAACTTTTAATTATTATATTTATGAAACAACCCCTCATTAAAAACTAAAAAATAGCCTTGTTGCAAATTGATATTAGTTGCAGGTACATTGAACTCGTTAGAGGCGGGTGTTACGATTATTATCAGTGTAGTGTGCAATGAGAACCTGCCCTCTCATCCTCTTCTGCAAGTTGAGACAACTAGTCCTGCTCACATGGAGGCCATTTTAAATCATAAACCCGAGAACCCCTTTAACTCTTCTCTGCTCACCCCCTAGTCAGTGGCGTAGCTACCGGGGGGGCAGGGGGGGCGACGGCTCCGGGCCCAGTGACTCAGGGGGGCCCAGAATCAGGCGAATACAAGTGAGCACTTCCATTATGGAAGCGCTCACTTGTATTTAGGGACCCCCATCAGACCTCAGATCAGCCCACCCAGCCACATAGGATTAAAATAAAAAACCTTACTTACCTGTTCTGCTCTGGGCTGCCCTCCGGTCCGCGCTCTGCTCTCTTCCCTGGTGGCGCGCACTATGACCTGACGCTGCACGCAGCGTCAGGTCATAGTGTGCGCGGGCCAGGGAAGAGAGCAGAGCGCGGACCGGAGGGCAGCCGCAGCGCAGAACAGGTAAGTAAGGTTTTTATTTTAATCCTATGTGGCTGGGTGGGCTGATCTGAGGTCTGATGGGGGCACAATACGCTGATCTGAGGTCTGATAGGGGCACAGTAGGCTGATATGAGGTCTGATGGGGGCACAATACGCTGATCTGAGGTCTGATGGGGGCACAAAAGGCTGATCTGAGGTCTGATGGGGACACAATACGCTGATCTGAGGTCTGATGGGGGCACAATACGCTGATCTGAGGTCTGATGGGGGCACAATACGCTGAACTGAGGTCTGATGGGGGCACAATACGCTGATCTGAGGTCTGATGGGGGCACAATACGCTGATCTGAGGTCTGATGGGGGCACAGTAGGCTGATATAAGGTCTGATGGGGGCACAGTCTGCTGATCTGAGGTCTGATGGGGGCACAATACGCTGATCTGAGGTCTGATGGAGGCACAATACGCTGATCTGAGGTCTGATGGGAGCACATTAAGCTGATCTGAGGTCTGATGGGGGCACAATACGCTGATGTGAGGTCTGATGGGGGCACAGTAGGCTGATGTGAGGTCTGATGGGGGCACAGTAGGCTGATGTGAGGTCTGATGGGGGCACAATACGCTGATCTGAGATCTGATGGGGGCACAATACGCTGATCTGAGGTCTGATGGGGGCACAATACGCTGGTCTGAGGTCTGATGGGGCACAATAAGCTGGTCTGAGGTCTGATGGAGGCACAATACGCTGATCTGAGGTCTGATGGGGGCACAATACGCTGATCTGAGGTCTGGTGGGGGGCACAATACGCTGATCTGAGGTCTGATGGGGGCACAGTAGGCTGATGTGAGGTCTGATGGGGGCACAATACGCTGATCTGAGGTCTGATGGGAGCACATTAAGCTGATCTGAGGTCTGATGGGGGGCACAGTAGGCTGATGTGAGGTCTGATGGGGGCACAGTAGGCTGATGTGAGGTCTGATGGGGGCACAGTAGGCTGATGTGAGGTCTGATGGGGGCACAATACGCTGATCTGAGATCTGATGGGGGCACAATACGCTGATCTGAGGTCTGATGGGGGCACAATACGCTGGTCTGAGGTCTGATGGGGCACAATAAGCTGGTCTGAGGTCTGATGGAGGTACAATACGCTGATCTGAGGTCTGATGGGGGCACAATACGCTGATCTGAGGTCTGGTGGGGGGCACAATACGCTGATCTGAGGTCTGATGGGGGCACAGTAGGCTGATCTGAGGTCTGATGGGTGCACAATATGCTGATCTGAGGTCTGATGGGGCACAATACGCTGATCTGAGGTCTGATGGGGGCACAGTAGGCTGATGTGAGGTCTGATGGGGGCACAGTAGGCTGATCCGAGGTCTGATGGGGCACAATACGCTGATCTGAGATCTGATGGGGGCACAATACGCTGATCTGAGGTCTGATGGGGGCACATTCTGATGATCTGAGGTCTGATGGGGGCACATTCTGATGATCTGAGGTCTGATGGGGGCACAATACACTGATCTGAGGTCTGATGGGGGCACAATACGCTGATCTGAGATCTGATGGGGGCACAATACGCTGATCTGAGGTCTGATGGGGGCACAATACGCTGATGTGAGGTCTGATGGGGGCACATTCTGATGATCTGAGGTCTGATGGGGGCACATTCTGATGATCTGAGGTCTGATGGGGGCAGGGGACTGTTAGTTTAGTGATGTAAAAACTGGGGACAGGTTTCCTTTAACATAGGAGTCCCGTTGTTTTTTAATCCTATTACTCCTATATTTTACTGCATTATATGGTAGTGTATTTACAGTAGGGTAGGTAGAAAGTCTATTGTACTGTACTTAACAGCATAGATTATCTAGCAGTTTATACAGTCATCTTTCCTTTACTCTTCTCTCACCCCTAGTACATATCAACCTGATCCCTTTATCCATATCCCCCACACTCCATTTACTTCATATCCATCCATACATAGATACTGGCTGGTGAATGGCTTATGCAGCTTTCTGTATTCTCTCCTATTTAGTTGAAAGATTGCTGGAGTGTGCCATCCCCTATTACCTCATAGATTGTAAGCTCTTGCAAGCAGGACTCTCACTCCTCTTGTTTGAATTGTTGATTATTCTGTTACCATGTGATGTCTGATTTTGTCTGTACACGTACATTAAAGGGCATCTGTCAGCAGATTTGTACCTATGACACTGGCTGACCTGTTATATGTGCACTTGGCAGCTGAAAGCATCTGTGTTGGTCCCATGTATATATGTGCCCGCATTGCTGAGAAAAAGGATGTTTTATTATATGCAAATGAGCCTCTAGGAGCAATGGGGGTGTTGCCATTACACCTAGAGGCTCTGCTCTCTCTGCAACTGCTGTGCCCTCTGCACTTTGATTGACAGGGCCAGGCAGTGAATACTTCATAATGCCTGCCAGGCCCTGTCAATCAAAGTGCAGAGGGCAGAGCAGAGAAAGCTCCTAGAGGATCATTTGCATATAATAAAACATAATTTTTCCTCATCAATGCGGGCACATATGAACATGAGACCAACACAGATGTCTTCAGCTGCCAAGTGTACATGTAACAGGTCAGCCAGTGTCATAGGGACAAAACTGCTGAAAGATGCCCTTTAGGTGGTATAGGATGCTCCTAGTAGGGGCGTTTTGATTGTAGTTGCAGGGGGGGGGTGCAACGGGCCCAGAGAAATAGGCGTCTCCACTAGTCTTCACTTTTACCTCAGTACCAGGATTACTTTTACCTCACGCACAGGAACAGCGCTAGGATGGAGTCTCCACAACAGTGCCATACAAGGGAGACAAGCAGGCCAGGCCTAAGGGGATAAGGGGGGAACAGGGCCAAAACCAGAGCCACTTTGCTTCCTACAGAAGCACCTGCAGTGTCCCCATGTTCACCTCTGAGACGCTCCTTCTACCTCTGTGTTGCTATGCAGTGTTGCTAAATAGATAATCGCTTAATCCCTTCAGTACCAAGCCACTTTTCACCTTAAATCCCAGGCCGATTTTTGCAAATCCGACATGTGTCACTTTATGTGGTAATAACTTTCGAACGCTTTTTCTTAGGCTACATTCACACGACCGTGATGTTTTGTAATTTGCGGACCGCAGATGACGTGGCTACCATAGAAAATGCCTATTCTTGTCAGCAATTGTGGACAAGAATAGGACATGTTCTATTTTTTTTTTTGCAAAGCCACGGAACGGAACTACGGATGTGGACAGCACGCACAGTCCACATCATTTGCGGCCCCATTGAAATTAATGGGTCCACACCCGTTCCGTAACATTGTGGAACGGATATGGACTCATTCATATGGTCATGTGAATGTAGCCTAATCCAAGCCATTCTGAGCTTGTTTTCTCGTGATACTTTGTACTTCATGTTAGTGATAAATTTGAGTCAATATGTTTTACCTTTATTTATTAAAGGATTCAAAAGGGAAGGAGCGCCATAGGGCTTTTGGGAGACAGATTTTGCTGGAAGGGTTTTTGGGAGCTATGTCGCATATGAAGACACCCTGAGGTACCCCTACAGTGGAAACTCCCCAAAAGTGACCCCATTCTGGAAACTACACCCCTCAAGGAATATTTCAAGGTGTGTAGTTAGCACTTTGACCCCAAAGGTGTTTATAGAATTAGGAAACACTTGACTGTGAAAATGGAAAATTACAATTTTTCCAGAAAAAGTTGCTTTAGACCCACATTTTACACTTTCACAAGAGGTAGCAGGACAAAATGTACCCCACATTTTTTTACTCATTTTCCCCTGAATACGGCAACACCCCATATATGCTTGTAGCCTGCTGTGTTGGCGCACAGCAGGGCTTTGCAGGGCTCTAGAGGCAAACTGTAAAATATGGATTTTGCAGGCCTGAATTGGCAGACATGGATTTTAGGTGCCATGTCACATGTAAAAGATTCCTGAGGTCCCCAGAAATTGAAAACCCCAAGAAGTGAACCCATTTTGGATTGCACCCCTGTACAAATAGTGTTTCACTGTACGACGGCAGCCTCAGGAAGCGCATGGCGTCATAGCAACCAATGACGCCGTGCGCTCCCGTCCTCTGGGGCAGCACAGGCCGGGCTTTCATGGCCCGTATACGGCCGTGAAACACGGTGGTCTGAATGGGGCCAAAGGCTCATGGGCCCTGGGGCAAGAATTCAGCATGGGCCCCCCTTCCCTTAGTGCTTTATGGCCAGGGCCAGGGAAGCACATAGCCTTCGTGCTGCTTGAGGCAAAAATTGAAACTGTATCGCCCCCCCCCCCTCCCCCATGCCAAATTCTGGACCTAACCCCTTCCCTCCAGCCAGAGGTGTAACTTGACCTGCATGCACTTTCTATTATACCGGTGTCTTCTTATGTGGCACAAGGGTCTTTGGGCCCCCTCTGGCTCCTGTGCTCGGTAGTGACTGCTACCTCTGCACCCTCTACTACTACACCCATGGTAGTAGACTTGTGTAGTAATTATCCACATAGAGATGGTAACCCTTATCCAGCAGTGGGTGCAGTAAGTCCCACACTATCTTCCCACTAACTCCTTGGACAGGGGGCATTCTGGGGGTTCAATCCGGGAGTTTTTACCTTCATAATCCCGGAACTTGTGAGTGTACCCAGAGCTACTCTCACAGATTTTATACATTTTTATGCCATACTTTTATGCTTTTTGGGCAGGTACTGGCAGAATCTTACTCTCCCTTTGAAAATAATAGGGATGCATTTAAGCAGACATTTTTTTCTGGGATGTACACTTTTGCAACCTTTGCGTTTAAGTGGTCAAGGACGGGCCTAATTTTGAATAGACAGTCAAATGTTGAGTCATTCTGGGGTGGGCATTGTGCATTATCGTTGTAATGCAAAAACTTCAGTATTGATTGGAATCGATTATGGGCCATGGTATTACTATAAATTGGAGTGTGGTACAAGACATCCACACTCCATCCGCACTGATCTTTATGCAGCAAGAGCTCCCAAAAGGTCATCATCTCTGCTGCATTTACTGGGGTCCAACCTAGGGGTCTAGCGTATGGCATTGTGTGGTTCTGGGAAATAAATTGCTGAGCGTATACATTTGTTTGGGTTACCATCAAATTTATAAAATCTTCAGAGAAAAAGATTTTTTTTAAAAATCAATTTTTGTGACGCTTGCATAATCAATCTAAATTCCTGAGCTGCCAATAAACTCAAGAATTTGGGGCTGATATCCTACTGGGGGAGGGGTCCATATGGACTCACTCTGGGGTCTGCCTCAGGTGTTGTTTTGGAGCGCCTTCTAGAGGGTCCCTCATCACCGGATGATGAAAATGATGGGGGGTTGGGGGGATGTAGAGGAATAGAGGAATGTGGCATCCTCTTCTCCCTCACTGGCAGACTCGGTATCCAGGGCAAGATATCTTCAGCTGAGTATACTCTTTGGGTTGGATGCACCATTTTTATTTTTATTTAGGTGTGACATGTGAAATGTAGAAACCTGTATTTATTGTCAGAGGTGTGTATGTTGGGGGTTGTAATAAATTGGAAATTAAATTTAGTAGAAAAAAGAAGAGAAAAAAATATTTAGTAACAAAAAAAGAAAAAAAAACCTTGCGGTGAAAGGGACAGGGAAGGGGGCTTAGGAGGGGTGGTTTAGGGATTTGGAACTGCTGCAAATAAAAAAAATCACTGCAGCAGTTCCAGATGTTCTTCTTTTCACAGGAAAGCTCTGATGGTGTGCACCACAAGTCCCAGCATGACAACAAGCAGCACAGAGAAGCACTCTGCACGCAGTCACCAGCTAGAATGGCTGCCTGCAGAGGGGTTCAGCCATTTCCTGTGCTGCTATAGCGCTGCCATTGGCTGTAGCATTGTTCCAGCAAATCGCAGCGCAGGCAAGAAATGCCAAACACTGGTGTCCCCTGCCTGACCTCAGAGGAGACAGGTGCTGACTAGTTCACCACTGTTCACCCCCTGTACGACCCCCCTACAGCTCCATAAGTGGTTAAAAAACAGCCGGAGCTGCAATGGGCCAGTCTACAGAAACCAGCCAATGGAGATCGGGGCTGAGGGTGGAGGAAATACCTCCCTAACCCCTTAGTAAAGATGGTTGCCTGCTGTGCAAAGCAGCCATTTTTCCCGCTCACCGAGCGATTTTTGCCTGGGGACCAAGTGTACATTGCGCCATAGCTGTACAGCGCTGGGACTTAAAGGGGTATTCCCATCTCAGAAATGTAGTTTGTATAGTTAGATATAGCCATACCAATATTATTACTAATAGAATGTATTTATATAAAATGTACCATTTAGAAGATTTGCCCATTTCTATGTTCACTGTCCCACACACATCAGTCAGGCCGTTGCCCCTAGTTACGGCCACCGTGGCCATGTAGTAGTGGTGGCCGGCTTGCTCCTTTTCAAACCCGCTCTGAGGTAACTGCTGTTTTGCGAAGGCACATTGCATGAGCATGCGGAGACGCATCTTTGGGTTGTAGCATTTTTGTCTGCACTTCCAAAACACAGAGAAACGGATCCTGTTCCAAGATCTATTCATCTCTATGGAGCAGGATCCGTTTATAAAGTCTGCGTTTTGGTCGGATCCTGACCATGGCGTTTTGGACTGGTAGCGTCCAAAACGCTGATATGAAAGTACCCTAAGATGTATCTCCGCATGCTGATGCAATGTGTGTTCACAATACAGCAATTACCCCAGAGCGGGTTTGAAAAGGAGCAAGCCGGTCACCACTACTACATGGCCATGGTGGCCGTAACTAGGGGCAACGGCCTGGCTGATGTGTGTGGGACAATGGATATACAAATAGGGAAATCTTCTAAACGGTACATTTTATATAAATACATTCTATTAGTAATAATATTGGTATGGCTATATCTAACTATACAAACTACATTTCTGAGATGGGAATACCCCTTTAAAGGGGTTGTCTCACTTCAGTAAATGGCATTTATCATGTAGACAAAGTTAATACAAGCCACTTACTAATCTATTGTGATTGTCCATATTACTTCCTTTGCTGGCTGGATTCATTTTTCTATCACATTATACACTGCTCGTTTCCATGGTTACAGACCACCCTGTAATCCATCAGTGGTGGTAGTGCTTGCACAATATAGGAAAAAGCACTAGCCTATGCGCATTCACATGGTCCCGACCACCAGAGAGGCTGAAGCTTTTTCATATAGTGTGCAAGCACGACTACCACTGATGGATTGCAGGGTGGTCGTAACCATGGAAAAAAGCTGTGTATAATATGATGGAAAAATGAATCCAGCCAGCAAAGGAAGCAATATGGATAATAATAATAATATATTAGTAAGTGGCTTGTATTAACTTTCTCTACATGATAAATACAACTTACTGAAGTTAGACAACCCCTTTAAGTCACAGCCCGCAGTGCCGTGCAGCTACGGCGCTGGTGTCCTACAGGTTAATTCAATGAATCAAAACCGGAAATACAAGATTTATATGAAGGCAGATATATCAATGGTCAGTCTTTTCACCTCACTTTTATTAAACTGGTTTGTCCACCACACCCAGCACATTTTAGTGCATTCCTGTGTTCGCCCAGGAGGAAAAGTAGTTAAGAAATATTGGTATGGGCAACGGTTACATAACAGACCTAATAATGATTGTAACAAATATTTAGTGAGTAGATTACATATACTTTTCTAGGCTAGGATATGCCCCCATTGTCTGATAGGTGCGGGTCCCACCTCTGGGACCCGTACTTACAACGAGAACGGATCGGGGAAATTAATGGTGGGTGCACTACACATGCGCAGCCGACCTCCATTCATTTCAATGGAGCTGCCGAAAATAGCCGAGCACTGGCTCAGCTATTTCTGTCGGCCCCATAGAAATGAATGGGAGCAGGGGCCGCGCGTGCGCGGTGCGCTACCATTCACTTTTATGGGAGGGGGACCATCGCTTGGTGGTGGACAGACCGTAGGAAACCCAGGGTCCTCCAGCCACAGCTCTCCATGCTCCATTCTCTTTGTAAGTGTGGGTCCCAGAGGTGGGACCCACACCTATCAGACAGTGGGGGCATATCCTAGCGATATGCCCCATTGTATGTGATGGGAATACCCCTATAACTCCCTCTAGTCTCCTAGGATTCAGAAGTTTTTGTTAATTTTTTATGAATTTTTCATTTTCTCTTTCTCTCTTCCTAAACTCTTGAACACAATTACATTACTGACATACATATCTATGGGTAAAGACGAGTTTGACAACTTTAAGAAACATGGTGTCTGAAAACACAAAAAGCGCTGTCACGTGTTATGATTTTTCATAATACAAAACTTCCAAAAATTGTCCCTTTTCAGGTGCAGGTAGTGTTTAAATAGACATGGTGTTGTGGGGGGAAAAAAATCATTGGCTTGTTGGGGAACCAAGTTGGGGAACCTGAAGAATACCAATCCAGTGTGGAAAAAATTGCCTCAGAAACAGGAAGTCAGAGGGTTGCTACAGCACAACAATATGTTCTCTGACCTTCTAGGCACTAATGTTGTTCAGCATGAAATAGTCACTGAACCTGGTGCTAAAGTGAATATCAAACCCTATAGAATCCATGAGGCCAACTTGTTGACTCCAATATTTGCCTGAGTGTCCACCTCTTTGCTTTGGAATGGATGGACATTGCACTCACATGATGCAGTTTGGCAGTTTTCTTGGCCAAGATACAGTTATCGATGAGCTGGATGATGCTGTTTCTCTTTTTTTGGGAAATCTTCTTCATGGCTGCTCCTGGATTCACACCAGCGACCTTTTGCTTGGGAATCAACTTAATAAATAAGATTGTTTAAAGCGGCTGGTGATGACCCAGCAGTTATGGTCCACATTGGCACTAATGACAAAGTTAGAGTTAGGTGGAGGGTCCTTAAAAATTAATTCAGGGACTTAGGTCACAATGTCAAGGCAAGAACCTCAAATGTAATATTTCCCGAAAGACTACCTCTACAGCAAGCCACACCAGAAAGGCAGTGGGAGATTAGGAAGGTAAACAAGTGGCTCAGGAACTGGCGTAGGAAGGAGGGGTTTGGGTTTTTGGAGAACTGGACCGACTTCTCTATCAGCTACAGAATCTATGGTAGGGATTGGCTGCACCTCAATGGGAAGGTGCAGCTGTTATGGGGGTGAAGATGGCTGGAAGGTTGAAGGAGTGAATAATAGGGACGGGGGAGGGTAATTACATTATAGGTGTGGAGGATAGTGAAAATAGTGACCTGCAGGAATGGAAAAAGGGAACAGAACAGTTCATAATAAAAGGTGTAGGGTATAAAATATCCAAAAACCTCTTAATTGTTGGTATACTAGTGCTAGAAGACTGACAATAAAACTGGTGAATTGGAATTAGTAATGTCTAAGGAGAACTATGACAAAGTGGTTATAACTGGGACATGGCTGGATGATAGCTATGACTGGGCAGTTAACGTACAGGGTTACAGTCTGTTTAGAAAGGATCTCCAAAACCGGAGAGGGGGGAGGGGTTTGCCTTTATGTAAAGTTTTGTCTAAAGGGCCCACTCTTGGGAGATGAGTCACTGTGGGTATAAATACATGGTGGGGAAAACAATAATAAAATACTGATAGGGTGTGAGGAGTGGGTCAGGGGGACACAAATGACACAGACAAAGTGAGGCCCTGACACTCCTCCCAAACCACTGTCCCTGCCTTTTGGGGAACCTGGCTCCTAAACAGGCCGGCCCCAACCGAAGACTGCAATTACACTCAAGAAAGTGGAACACGAGACAAACAACCAAAACAAAACACCAGCAGGAGCAACCCTAAACAGGTCAGGAACAGAAGGGGTAAAAAGTAACGGAACCAAGCAAGGAATAAACAGAGGATAACACAAAAGGTAGGTAAAGTAACAGAAACCAGGGAATAAGGTACAGAGTCACAGGAATACCGGATAAACACAGAGTAGCTAGCTTAGGCACAAGGCTCTATAGCAGGCACAGATGAATAGCGAGTGTGAAACTAAATACTGGCTAGAGTCCCAGCCCCAAGGCGTGATAGGAGCAGGGATCCCAGCCACACCCTGAATGGACCAAAATTCCTGGCAGGGACGCCTGCCAGTAAAAGTAGCAAAACTAGCCAAACCTTTAACCCTATAGGAAACTAAGTGTTACAAGAGGATTTTCTGGCTTGCACTCGGGATGAGCGCCGCATAGCGTCAGGACACGGGAACGCCCGCACCCGCCCAACATCCGCTGGAGGGCCGCAGCGCCCCCGAATCCTGACATAGGGGGTTGTCATAAGCTACTTAATATAACACAGTGCATAGAAAATCTACTACTTATTCACACGTCACTGTTTTGGTCAGTGATTTCCATCAGTAAGGCTTCATTCACACGTCCGTGTGTGGTTTGCGGTCCGAAAATTGCGGATCCGCAAAACACGGACACCGGCCATGTGTGTTCCGCATTTTGCGGACCGCACATGGCCAGCTCTATAATAGGAATGCCTGTTCTTGTCCGTAGCTGCGGACAAGAATAGGATATGCTCTATTTTTTTGCGGGACCGTGGACCAGAAGTGCGGATGCAGACGGCACACTATTTGCCGTCCGCATCTTTTGTGGCCCCATTGAAAATGAATGGGTCCGCACCCGTTCGGCAAAATTGCGGAACGGATGCGGACCCCTTTCCAGGAAGTGTGAATGGACCATAATTGTGAGCTAAAACCAGTGGTGGAGGCCACACACACATAAGGTATAAGGGAAAGATCTGCACCTGTTCTGCGTTTAGAGCCGCACCTGGTTTTGGCTGGAAATCACTGACCGAATACTGACGTATGAATGAGGCATTAGGGAAGCAAATGAGGTGGCAAATCATAATGAGGTAGTTGTTATAGACTGGGAATCTGAAAGCTTTGGATCTCATAAAGGAATCAGGTTGTTGACAATAACCAAAGACAATTACCTTTCCCAACTGGTTCAGGATCCAATTAGAGGGACGATCATACTGGACTTGGTATTAACCAACAGACCTGACAGAACAATGGGTGTGCACATTGGGAAATAGTGGCCATAATATAATAAGTTTCTATTGCCATTCAATAGGGTGTTTTGTCAAGGAGCCACAAAAAATGAAAAATTTACTCTTAGGCTACTTCCACACTAGCGTTAGTACGGATCCGGCGGGTCCCTTCACCCGCCGGATCCGTACTGAGTAATACAACCTTGTGGATCCGTAATTCCGGATCCGGTTGTATTAGCGTTTAAACGGATCCGGAATAACCTCTATTGAAAGTCAATGGAGGACGGATCTGTTTACAAGTGTGTCCACACCAAACGGATCCGTCCCCATTGACTTGCATTGGGGGTCATTCCGGATCCGTTTAGGTGCGGATAACTAGTACGGAGAGCAAACCGCAACATGTTGCGGTTTGTTCTCCGGTCTGAAGACTGAACGTAATGCTTTCAGGAGCATTCCGTTGTCTTCAGTTCAGTTTTGTCCCCATTGACAATGAATGGGGACAAAACGGAAGCGTTTTATTCCGGTATTGAGCCGCTATGACGGAGCTCAATACCGGAATTCCATAACGCTAGTGTGAAAGTAGCCTAAGGGCTCATGCACACTTAGGGCTCATGTAGTGGGAAGCTGGAAAAAAATCCAAATGGGATGTAACTGGAAAAAAAGCATAATTCTGCCACATTTTTATGGGTTTTGTCTCTACAGCATTCCCTATGTGGTAAAAATGACCTGTGCCCTTAATTCTGTGGGTCAGTACAATTACAAGGATACCACATTTATATAGTTTTTTCCTTTCGTCGCCATATTCTGACCTCCATAACTTTATTATAGTTATATCTACAGAGCTTTGCAGGGACTCATTTTTTGAGGGATGATCTGTCGTTTTTATTGATACCATTTTGGAGTGTGTATGACGTTTTGATCACATTTTATTAAATTTTTTTGGTAAGTGAAGAAAAATCAACCATTATGAGTTTTTTCTTTTACGTCATATGGGATATTTTTATATCTCATTAGTTCAGGTATTTTTGGAATGAGAAAGGGCTAAGATCTTTATGTTTTTATTGTTTATTTTAATTTTAGGGAAAGGGATTTAAATTTTTATAATTTTTTTATTTTTTAAAACCTTTTATTTTTATTTTTTTTAATGCTTCTTTTTTGTCTACTAAGGTCTGGAATCCAAAACCTGCAATCTACAATACATAATCCTTACCATCAAACCATAGACTCTTTGGCTATGTGACATGTAAATACACATTCTGACTTTGACCCTGACCTGTGAGGAAAGCCAGACATCATTTGAACATGTCTTCTATCTAGGGTATTTAAAACATTACTCTTCTTTTTTCGGTTTGCTATTGGGTCTTGAACTCAAAAGCCTTACCATTGAACTATAGGCTCAGCTATTGTTAGGTGGAGATTTTCTTTGTGATTTAGCATGCAAATATATAGTGTACCTGGAACTTCTTTTTTCACCTGGACCTTTGAGGAAAGTAACACATCAAACTCAAACATCATTTCAATTTGTCATCTAGTGCAAATTTGTTGAGATAGGCACTCACTCCTCCTGGGGTAGTTTTAGAAGAAAACTATTTATTTATAGACATCAAAAAATAAATAAAAAATACAACTAAACATTACATATATATAGGAGCTCCTATAAGTAAAAATACAATAATTAAAAACATGGATCATTCACCTATATAACAAAATATCACATAATCATTTGGACCTATATTAATGTAAAGTCTCCAAAAACGGGTGTATAGAAATTCAATCTCTTACTGCTCAATGGCAGAGAAATCTCATATATCCCCTCTTGGATTGGCTACTGATGAAGGTACAGGCGGTACCGAAACGCGTCTAGCAAGAGAACGTGATCAATCCACCCTTGAATGTCACACGGAGGAGCTAAATAGAGATTTTTACTTTTCTCCCAAGTGAATACAACGGATTGGCAGCAAGACCGGGAACTTAAAGTAAGCTGGAACCATATATCCTGGGAAGAGGAGCCGGCGGAAAACATCGACTGGTAAGAGGTTACGAAACAACGTGTATCGCGAGAACTA
Organism: Rhinella marina; assembly: GCA_900303285.1. Classification (NCBI taxonomy): domain Eukaryota; kingdom Metazoa; phylum Chordata; class Amphibia; order Anura; family Bufonidae; genus Rhinella; species Rhinella marina. The sequence continues at coordinate 50,986 of ONZH01020821.1, read as the reverse complement.
AGTAGCGCGTGAAACACGCCGACAGCATCACGGACTTGAGAGAGGGGACGGGTAAGTGCACAGCCCATGGGCCCCGTAGGAACAAGTTGATGCAAGTATAAACGAATAAATACCTTGCCAGTAAGTGAACTGTTTGTCCCGGTCACTGGCATTTATCCACTATTGGCAAGAAATCTTACCGGTCACTGCTATACAATATCTGCAGAGGAGAAACCGTTCAGGTTACTAGTATATATGAAGTACAGAGACAGATTTGCATTGTGGAACAGTTAATCTGTGTACATGGAATATTGAAGACATTTAAGTAATGGGAGAAAAGTCTTTTAAAAGGAACATTGTATTATACCCTATGAAAGAAAAAGAAGTTATCTATACCTAAAAGTGAAGGACCATTAAATCTCCAAGAGGGGATATATGAGATTTCTCTGCCATTGAGCAGTAAGAGATTGAATTTCTATACACCCGTTTTTGGAGACTTTACATGAATATAGGTCCAAATGATTATGTGATATTTTGTTATATAGGTGAATGATCCATGTTTTTAATTATTGTATTTTTACTTATAGGAGCTCCTATATATATGCAATGTTTAGTTGTATTTTTTATTTATTTTTTGATGTCTAGAAATAAATAGTTTTCTTCTAAAACTACCCCAGGAGGAGTGAGTGCCTATCTCAACAAATTTGCACTATAATCCCTTTATACAGGCTTGGTGGGTAGCCTGAGGATAGAGCACCAGCCATTTTATCCTGTCTGAACATTGAGAGCTATCAAAAAGTGAAGTTGTCCAATTTGTCATCTAGCTAGCATATTTTTTAAAAAAATTCTATGTTTTTAAGGTAGTTATCGATACCTCACAAAATAGTTATTTATTAATATTCATCATATGTCTACTTTATGCACTGTATGCTGTTTACCTCTGCATTAACTCTGTATTAACTCAAAAGAAGAATGGGATATTTCACATAGCCTTCTATAACTACTTACCTATGAACGACAGATCAAGGAGGAGGACACGTTATTTCTAGAACTGGTCTATTTGACTTATTCCACCATTAGCTGATTTTGTAAAAATTAGGAGCCATAGTTGTGAGGGCTCCACACATGATTACCTAGGGGACAGTTAAACTGCTGTATGAGCAATCCACAGGGTTTAGAAGGGAAGGAGCACTATTTGGCTTTTGGATGGCAGATTTCATTGGAATGGTTTTCGGGTGCCATGTCAAATTTTCAGAGCCCTGAGGTACCAGTGCAGTGTAAAACCCGAAAAAGTTACCCCGTTTTGAAAATTAACCCTTGAAGGAATTAATTTAGGGGTATGGCTTGACACCACAGGTGTTTCATAGAATTATTTAAGATTGGACATGAAATGAAAAATTACATTGTATTTTAATTATATATAATGGTAGCCTGACCCCTCATTTTCACAAGTGGTAACAGGAGAAAACGTATTTTTTTTCTGAGAATGACAATACCTGCCATGAGGTCGCTTCCTGCTATTTGAGCACACAGGGTTCAGAAGAGAAAGAGCACCATGTGCATTTTAGGCCTAATTTGCTTTAAAAGGCATCTGTCAGCAGATTTGTATCTATGAAACTGGCTGACTTGTTACACTTGGCAGCCGAAGGCATCTGTGTTGGTCCCATGTTCATATGTGCCCACATTGCTGAGAAAAATGTTGTTTTAATATATGCAAATTAGCCTCCAGGTTGAACTTCTATATTGTGAGCATCTTTCCTGTACAGTGCCAGTAACAGATACTGAAGCGCTGGGCAGGGGAGACTGTAGGAGAAGTCAAGGCCAGGCCTGATCATGTTTTCACTGCCTGGCCCTGTTAGTCAAAGTGCAGAGGGTGCGGCATTTGCAAGGAAAGCTGAGCCTCTAGGTGTAATGGAAATGCCCCAATTGCCCCTAGAGGTTAATTTGCATATTAAAACTTAATTTTTCTCAGCAATGCGCGCACATATGAACATGCCACTTTACCCCTATCTTGCTCCAAACTTAACCTTTATTATGACTCTTAGTGGTGTCAATAAAATATGAGAATAAGTCCCACCAAGATTAAAACTAACACACAGAGTTTGCGATCACTTCGTGTAGCACAAGAGTAGGAACCAGGGTGAGCACAATCCTGGATATCTACCATGACTTGTTGCCATTAATTAATTTGAAACATGGGTGCAGCGCACCTCTATACTCGTACTGTCGCACAACACCTGAGCTGCTTTAAAATCACCAAACTATTCTGCCCCCCAACATGTTTCGCCAGATAACTGGCTTCATCAGGGGTAACGGGCAGTGATCAGCAGTAAAACGCTGCACCCATGTTTCAAATTAATTAATGGCAACAAGTCATGGTAGATATCCAGGATTGTGCACACCCTGGTTCCTACTCTTGTGCTAGACGAAGTGATCGCAAACTCTGTGTGTTAGTTTTAATCTTGGTGGGACTTATTCTCATATTTTATTGACACCACTAAGAGTCATAATAAAGGTTAAGTTTTATACAATATATAAGTTTGGAGCAAGATAGGGGTAAAGTGGCTTATTAGCCGTCCTTGCTGTTTGTGTGAATTATTCACCCCTTCTCCAAACTGGGTCTTTTTTGTTTAGTTACACATATGAACATGGGACCAACACAGACACCTTCAGCTGCCAAACACACATGCAAAAAGTCAGCCAGTTTCATAGATACAAATCTGCTGATAGATGCTCTTTAAACAGCACTAGCCAACAATTGCAGAGGTTCTGAGGTGAAAAAATAAGAAACCCCCAAGAAGTGACCACTTTTCCGAAACCACACCCCTCACAGATAATTAATCCTTTTATTACTATGCTGTGCTTTCTGGGTTTAGAAACACCGTACATGTAGCCTAATCTTTTGCCTGGACATATAACAGGGCTTAGGAGTCAAAAAACACTAGTGCAATGGTGCTAAGTGAAAATTGCAATTTTCCAGATATGGCATTTTAGTGCCCAATATACTGTGCCTAACGTGTGCCAGTGTGAAAAGTCAGTGCTTCCTAGTTTAAGAAAACCCTACATGTAGCCCTTTTCTTTACCTGAGTGTTTAAGGGGGTTAGGGAGTAAAATAGCACCATGTGCATTTTGAGCCCTAATGTGGTGGTTTACGCATCTTGTGCTGACAACTTTAGAGGCTCTGGGATGAAATACTAAGTGGAATCTCTGAGAAGTGACTCCATTTTGGAAACTCCACCCCCTCTTAGTGGGCCAAGTCCTTTAGGAAAATGTTACAAGTTTATAATAGGCTTCTTTACATAAATCCAAAATCCACCATCTGATACAGAACATGTAAGATTTTATGTTACTTCAAACACAAAAGCACAAAGTACCACTCATAAAAGGTCTCAAAGGTTTTTAATATAATTGATAACATTATCTACAGCCAGTTTTCCACACACCATCTCAGGCTGATCAAAGAAGCTGATAATTCCATGGAAGCCATCTTTAACATGATGCCATGTGACCGGGACTCCATTGTCTTCCAGACGTTTCTTGTAAAGTATCCCATCATCACGGAGAACATCAAACTCACATGTTAGTATGTAGGCTTTTGGTAATTTCTGGATCACTGCATCATCAGAGAACAATGGAGAACATGAAAGGTCAAGAGCTATCTTAACTTTCTCATAAACATCTTTATTAAAAGGTGCCATAATGTATGGTTTGTACCCTTTGACCTTAAACTCCTCAGAACTCAACAATTTGCTTATTTTTTGTCTTATTTCAGGAGGAACATGGCTACCTTTTAAAATTTCTTTTGATAAAGAGAGATTACCACCTATATACATCATTACACTGTATAAAACAAGCTCTCTGAGCAACAAAGGCACCATCTTGTTTTGTTGGTATGAGGGTATATTAACGTCAGCCATCTGGACAACCGGGTATATCATCAGTTGGGCAAGAGGCTTTGGAATATCTGATCTACCCACAAGCACTTGACAAACCCCAGCTGTGAGATTGCCGCCAGCACTGTCCCCACATACTATAACAGAGGAAGGATCCACTCCATATTCTTGTGCCGTCTTCAGAAAATGAACTGTAGCCAGAAGGCAGTCATCAAATGCAGCGGGGCATCTATGTTCTGGTGCCAGACGGTACCTAAAATGAATAGTCAGGATATTGTCATTGGATTTTTAGTGATATGGGAAACAATACCTTCATCATAAGGGATCCCCACATGCATTGTTTAGCACCTCTACTCAGTTTCCCTAGTTTGGATCTTTCAATAACAAGTCCATAATTATCCTTGAAGTGGTACACAATGACCACTGAAATCAACGAGACATGGTTGAGCTTGGTTCCCCAGAGGGAGCAAAACCTTTTGAAGCTGAACTTTGCGCTATGTTAATAGGGGTGAGTCCCAAGTAGAGTACCCCTTATATCACCCAAAATGCTTTATAGTGTTGTCTGAAGCAGACCTATATTAACATTAGAATATGCAAAGTAATGGTTCAGCTTTCATGTCTATCAGTAATCGGACACTAGTTGTTAAGTTGTCAAAATACTGAAAACCGAATTCATGGAAATGACACACATCTCATCGTCACTATCATAAGTTTAATTAAAACTTAAGGAGATGTTAGAGGAATTAAGTGGCCTTACCCGACCGAGACCACCACAGCTCCAGAATTCTTTGTTAGGTATTGGCAGAAAATGTCATAACTGTCTGAAACCAAATATACAAGACATTAGTTCTTGGGATCAATGTCCATCAGTGTAAAAAAAAAATTCCTATATTTTTTACATTATATTATAAAAAAGGAGAAAGGTTGCTCTGTTGTCCATAGCAACCATTAACATTTATACATACAGAATATCACTAGATGATTCTGATATTAATTGAAAACATGACTAGTGGGGAACGAACTTCTTGAAATTCACTTATTTTCCAATTCAGCAAATTTTTTAAAAAGTTTGGTTTGGATCAGTTTGTCGCGAATCGAAGTTGCTCCAATTGCCCTTGGTTTTTGTGAATTTCTGCTCCCCCCAACCCCTTTAAGCTCTTGAAAATAATGACAGCAACAGCAAATAACATCAGAGTGGTGTAACAAACAGGGTCTTTAAAAACATTCTGCACCATTGCAGGTGTTATCTTTTGTTTCTTATCGGGTGCAGATGGTGTTATGGGAAAACAAACTGTGGTTTGTTGGGACCAAGCATTCAAAAAATATGCCTCGACGGATCTGCCCCTGTTTAAAACCCTACATGGTAGCATTGGCTAAAATAAAATAATCTTTGCCATTCGTTTAACCCTTTCTACCCTGGAGGTTTTTTTTTTCGTTTTTGTGTTTTTTGTTTTGTGCTCCCTGCCTTCCCAGAGCCTTTTTTCCATTCACATAGGCATGTTTTTGGCAGGACAAGTTGTACTTTCCAATGCCACCATTTAATACTGCATATGATGTAATGTAATGGGAAGCAGGAAAAAATTCATATGGGGTGGAATTGGAGACAAAAAAAAAAGCAATTCCGTCACAGTTTTACAGGGTTTTTTATTTACAAAGTTCGATGTGCGATAAAACTGACCGGTTACTTTCATTCCACACGTCAGTACAAACACGGTGATACCTTATGTGTAGATATGAGCGAATCGAAGTTGACGAAGTGGAATTCGATCCGAATTTCAGAAAAAAATTGTTTCATCCCAAAGTCAAATTTCCTCATGCTTCGTGGTAATGAGGGATCACCCACAATGCCATGCAAACAGCCAATCAGCAGCCAGCCAGCTCCTGTGATATCACAGCCCTATAAATAACCTCAGCCAGCTCGGTCTGCCATTTTCCAGTGAACTTAGTGCAGGGAGAGACTTCACAGGCACTAGGGACAGTGTTAAAGACTATTCACAAAAAAAACTATTGAGCAATCCAGGGAAAGATTATTCATAGTGTAGGGATATAGTAGGGAGGCATTATCCGTAGGGAGAGAGCAGGGACCAACTGCACAGGAGCTATTCTATTACACCTGGCTGCACTAATTGGGGATACAAATTGCTCTAATACTACTGATTTTCAGTAGGATTTGGGTAGCGGCAGCAGCACCCATACAATACGGAACATGATGGTAGGCAGGCAGACAGTAGCAGTTGCATGAAGGCAATAGTGGCGGCATCAGCAGCCATATGATACATAACTCAATGGTAAGCAGGCAGACAGCAACAATGGCATGATAGTGGCAGCAGCCATACAGTACAGAACATGATGGTAGGGAGGCAGACAGTGGCAGTGGCACGATATCAGCAGTGGTGACCCCAGCAGCCATACGGTACAGATCATTACAGTAGGCAGGCAGACAGTGGCATAATGGCAGCAGCAGCCATACAGTACATGTAGCAGGAGACCACTGCGGAAGAAAAGCAGCTGGTGCATCTTACTGTCTGCACTATAACCATTGGAGACACACAAAAGGTATCTGCCATGGAGGAGGATGATGAAAATGATGATGAGGAGCTGCCACTCAAAGAATAGGAGGTGGAGGAGCAAGAGGACGATGATGAGGAAAATGAGGACGAGGCTGGAAATAACCCCAGCCACCTGTATGCTGGCTTGCTTATGCAGTGAAAGGCATATCGTTGACATCACACAGTCTGTTGATGACTGGATAGCCATGCTTTTATACCCTCGCTACCAAGGCAAAATGGGGGGAATGTTTTCATCTGGCAGAAAGGGAGGACCAATTACATTACTACCATGAAAACACTGTGTATGCAGCTTGCCACCAGCATGTCTGAAAGAAAGACCCCCTCTGCCCCTTGCAGAGTCATCCCTCTACCACCGCCATGAGCAGCAGAAGTCACAACAGCAGAAGCAGCCATTTCAGTCTCCTCAACATAATGGAGCACTTTTTCCAAGTGCCGCGGCCACCTGAGGCCAGTCAACAAGCCAACAGCTCCAACTATGCCAACAGCTCCAACTATGCCAACTATGGCCAGTCTGTGGCGCATACCCAGTTCCCTGACCCCATGGATTTCTGGGAAGGCATACTGGAACAGTAGCCCAAACTGGCACACCACGCTCTCTATCTTCTTTCGCCAGTGTCCAAAACCCCCTGCAGATTCCAAAGTAAAGACCTCACCTTGCTGGCGGTGCCCCATCTTGCCATTGTTGCTGCCTGTCCAATGTCTGTCTGCCTATTATCATGTTCTGTATGGCTGCTGTTGCTACTGCGGCCTGTATCATGCTACTAATGCCTCTCAATTGTCAGTTTACGTATATTTAGTTTCCATACGGTTGAAATTTAAAAATTCTGTAGGGTAAACTGTTTGAGGGTTTTCTAAGAGATGCTATCTTGGAGTACCTCAATGAAAATAAGCAAATTACTCCATATCAGCATGGCTTCACGAGGGATCGGTCATGTCAAACCAATTTAATCAGTTTCTATGAGGAGGTAAGTTCTAGACTGGACCGCAGCGAATCAATGGATGTCGTATATCTGGACTTCTCCAAAGCATTTGACACTGTACCACATAAAAGGTTAGTATATAAGATGAGAATGCTTGGCCTGGGAGAAAATGTCTGTATGTGGGTAAGTAACTGGCTCAGTGATAGAAAACAGAGGGTGGTTATTAACGGTACATACTCAGATTGGGTCACTGTAACTAGTGGGGTACCACAGGGGTCAGTATTGGGCCCTATTCTCTTCAATATATTTATTAATGATCTTGTAGAAGGCTTGCACAGTAAAATATCAATTTTTGCAGATGACACTAAACTGTGTAAAGTAATTAACACAGAAGAGGACAGTACACTGCTACAGATGGATCTGGATAGACTGGAGGCTTGGGCAGAGAAGTGGCAGATGAGGTTTAACACTGACAAATGTAAAGTTATGCATATGGGAAGGAATAATGCAAGTCACCAGTACATACTAAATGGTAAAATATTGGGTAACTCTGACATAGAAAAGGACCTAGGAATTTTAGTGAACAGAAATCTAAGCTGCAGAAACCAGTGTCAGACAGCTGCTGCCAAGGCCAATAAGATAATGGGCTGCATCAAAAGAGGCATAGATGCCCGTGATGAGAACATAGTCCTGCCACTTTACAAATCACTAGTCAGACCACACATGGAGTACTGTGTACAGTTCTGGGCTCCTGTGAACAAGGCAGACATAGCAGAGCTGGAGAGGGTTCAGAGGAGGGCAACTAAAGTAATAACTGGAATGGGTGGACTACAGTACCCAGAAAGATTATCAAATTTAGGCTTATTCACTTTAGAAAAAAGACAACTGAGGGGAGATCTAATAACTATGTATAAATATATCAGAGGTCAGTACAGAGATCTCTCCCACGATCTATTTATCCCCAGGACTGTGACTGTGACGAGGGGCCATCCTCTGCGTCTGGAGGAAAGAAGGTTTGTACATAAACATAGAAGAGGATTCTTTACGGTAAGAGCAGTGAGACTATGGAACTCTCTGCCTGAGGAGGTGGTGATGGTAAGTTCACTAAAAGAGTTCAAGAGGGGCCTGGATGTATTTTTGGAGGGTAATAATATTACAGGTTATAGTTACTAGAGAGGGGTCGTTGATCCAGGGAGTAATTCTGATTGCCTGATTGGAGTTGGGAAGGAATTTTTTTCCCTAAAGTGGGGAAAACTGGCTTCTACCTCACAGGGTTTTTTTGCCTTCCTCTGGATCAACTTGTAGGAAAACAGGCCGAACTGGATGGACAGATGTCTTTTTTCGGCCTTATAAACTATGTTACTATGTTACTATGTCATTGCTTTCAAATCAAAATAAATAAATACATTTTGACGGTACGGGTGGTTAACGGTAGGGGGTGCGTCAATACTGACATTTTGTCACACTCAAGACAATGCTGGGGCCTGTACCATGCCACTAATGCTTGGGGTCAGTTTCTGTCTACTCATTTTCCACATGTTTTAAATTTAGAAAAAAAATTTTTTTTTTTTTTGGGGGGGGGTTACCATTCTTTAAGGCTCAGCATAAATTACGTGATAACTGCATCAATACCGACATTTTCTCACAAACAAGGCAATGTCACTGCCACTAATGCCTGAGGGTCAGTTTCCCTGTAATCAATTTCCACATGGATGATATGTAAAAAAAAATTGGGATGGGGGGCTGAGAGGGTGCTAACATGATTACTGTATCAATACAGACATTTTCTCACAGTCCAGACAGGCTGAATGAGATCAATAGACCTCTCCTTGCTGCCGATGTCCTATCTTGCCACTCTTGCTGTCTGTCTGCCTACCTACCATCACATTGTGTGCGGCTGCTGCAGGCTCCGGCCTGCATCATGCCACTTGCCATCACCTTCCCCAAAGACACTTTTTTAAATTTTTTTATCTCATACCTCATTGTGTGTTTAAACATCATCTGCCCCGATAAGGGACAATTTTTGAAAGCTTTGAAACATGAAAAAGCATAACACATGTGCTAGTGTGGTGTCTTTTTAAATACACTGTATGACAATGCTGTCAAACGTGCATTTACCCATAGCTATGTATGTCAGTGTCACTCAGACATCATTTACTATTGCTGTCATTGCGTTGCAGAGCTTGGGGAGGCTGACAGGATAACAGGCTGAACTGGATGGACAGATGTCTTTTTTTCAGCCTTGCAAACTATGTTACAATCTTGGTCTACAGTAGCTCTCTGTTTGGATCGATCTTCAAACTACAGGGCTTGACTTGCTTACCAATACTTCCATATTGGAATGCTCCTCCATGAAAGAACATGACTCCTTTTCTTCCACAAACTGACAGAGATAGGGGCTGGTAGACTCTCACTGGCACTCCTTCAAATTTTAAGTCTTTCTTGAAGATCTCTGGATCATCCTTTAGTTTAGGCACAGAGATGTTTTGCAGAAGACGAAATAGCTGTACAGTGTTCAAAATTCCGAGTTTATCAAGAGTCTTCCCCTAAAGTGTGAGGCAAACAAAAAAAGAGATTTTAGATCTATTTTAGATCTCCCAATGTAGTACCTCAGAATAGGGTACTTACAAACTTTTCTTCTCATGTAATGTTATTTAATATGCTAATGCCTTTTAATGTACCAGCATATCTCTATATGGATCAGTCAGGGTTAATGATCCTGATTCTGCCTTTGTAGAGAGTTAGGTTATGGACTTAGATCCATCCCTAGCTCAGGCAGTCAGTTTCTAACTGAGGAAGTCCACACTTCTCAGAGAACTAGGTCTGCATCCCAGAGAATCACTATATGAGAGAAAATCATCTTCACTACACAGTATTCCAGGAAGAGGAAGGAAATAACTAGAAGGTCTAGAGACTACAAGGCCGAGCATTGGAGTCAGCCATTAAGATATTTGCTGTTCAAGGCTGATTTTATTGCAGTGAGAGGGACATTGCTAAAACACCCGTTACAGTGGGACACAGTCTGGCCCACTGTATCTTAATCCTGTACCCCTCAGCTGGGAATTACAGTAAAGCTTGTTAGAAGCCTTGCACCATAGGCACACCAACTACTAGTAAACAGGAGCCCCAACATCAGGGTGTGCCCCGAGGGAAGAAAAGATGCTTTATTTTATCTTTACCCTGGCCCTAAAGAGCCTCAGTATAAGGATTGCCACTGTGAATAATTATTAGAAACAGAGCCAGTACCACTTCCATCCTCCGCTCCACTCCTCAGGGCTGCGGTACCAACACAATAAGTTATCAACAGGCAGCCACCACAGTTAAAGGCTATGTAGCCTTTGGGGCAGTTTTTTTTATAATTGCATTTTACTCATTTTGGGCTAAAAAATGTTTTCAATCGGTGTTTATTAAAAATAGTGAGTCGTTTTATCACAAATGGTTAACTATTTTTCGAGCTGTGTGATGGGTACTTTCACTTTGTGCAGGTCAACTAATAATCCTTATCTCTAAATTACCACTTATTTAAGACACATTCTTATCAGTAAGATAACGATTGAGCTTTAATGAGTGCTTATAAGGTCAGAGATAGGAAGCCCATCAGCTCCCTGCCTGACGGAAAAGAGAGAAAATGAAAATCCTGTTAATAGCGCATCTCAGCTTTGTACAGAGAAAAGGGCTCCATATTTTTAATAAAGACCAACTGAAAAAAAATATTTTTACCTCATAATGTGTACAATGCAATAATAAAAAGATGCCCAAAGGTGTACATAGCCTTTAAAGCGTTTGTCTACTTTCAGGAGAAAAATCAACAGCAAAGTAGATCCATCGGCAATAAAGAAGTGATCATACCTTACCTGGCAGATCCTACACCGCTATTCCAGTTCACCCAGCTGCAGCCGTGACATCATGTTGACAACACCTAACTACTGCAGCCAATCACTGGCCTCTTTGGTGCAACATAGAGGCCAGTGATCATGTCTTGTTGACGTGATGTCATCGATGCAAGCAGGAAAAAAGATCCCAGCTGGGAGAACTGGAGCACCAGCACAGGATCTACCAGGTAAGTAATGATCACTACTTTATTGCTGTCAGATACCCATGTTGTCCGGTTTCCTTATGAAACCAGGCAACCCCTTTAAATGTTCATTTACCCTGCAGCAATGACATGGAGAACTTGAAGAAACACATTGCACCTACTGAAAGCAGTGGGAATCAATGATTTTATCAACACTCCTCCACAACAGTCCTGTACTAACAAGGTGTTACCTTTTCTATATGGATCTGATGTAACATAGAGGCTTAGATGCCATGGTTAGTGGGGGATTGGCCCCATACAGCATGAGAATGCATAAGTGAAGGGATGCTGCACTCCTGACATGGGTTAGTGGCAAACTGATAAAAGGGGTAGATCTTCCCGCCTTCAGGGAGATTGGGAAACCTTGTTAGGTGGTAGCCCATGTAATTGCATCACTCCTGTAATGAGCCAGGTCCTGAGACTAGGCTACAGCTTGGAAGGATACCATGAGGGAGTCGGCAGCTAGTGCTATGGATATGCAGTGGTGGTCCATTTGGCTACACAGAGAGACAGGCCTCAAGCAGCCTTTGTGTATCTGTAATTGTGTTTATGTGCATTGTTATATATTTTCTTATGTGTTGGCTGTTTATTAAAGTAGAGAAGGAATGGTTGGCAAAAACAGGGCTAACCACTCTCTTCCTCTCCTCTTGGTCCTTTCTGCCAGTTTAGACAGAGAAGAGAGAGGAAGCAGAGCTCCTACTCCTAGGAACCGTGTCCAATTCTCCTGTGAGACCAACACTCCAGAGAGGTCTTCAGAAACCAAAACACTGTTTTCCAGAAAGCAGACAACACAGTAGAGTGATCAGCAAAATTACAGTTTTACCGACACTGCTGCAAGGTGAGGGACTACAGCTCAGATACCCATCAGACAGACCACCTCCAGGTCAGACTAAGATGAAGCCTGCATCACAGTGGACACCTATATCCACAAGTAAATGCTACTGCTATAGAATTGCCATACAACCAGCCACCATACCAGTGCCAGAAACTGTACTTTGTACTTAATACTGTTGGATGTGCCACAAGTTATATTTTGCTCTAAGGAAATAAAGACTTTTATACATTTACTGCTTGCCTGATTCTTCAAACTACTTTTCCACTGCATAGATCCCCAGGGCGCAATGACCTGAGGAATTACATAGTGACACAAGCATCAGGGCCACTACCACTCCCATCTTGTGCACCAGTACATCAGGGGCCTTTCTGCATAGGTCTTTTGAAGATCATCTCATCTGAGTTGAAATTGTTCCAGCACCCACTGTCTGTGAGCCAGTCATTTGCACTGGGAAGCACCAGCCCATCAGTCACACTGCCATCACTACAAAGTAGTGGTGCCGGTGTCTCCCACTTACACATTAGGATAGCCAATAAAATTGAAAAAAAAATTAGGCTGGGTAGGGCCCCCAACCCATATCTGGAACCCGGGCCACCGGACCTTTGATAACAGCTACATCTAAAGGAAGTGGCTGCTCATAAACAAGATTCTCTCCATTTAAGTCTTTAAGAGTCATGGAGATCACTCAACAACCATCAGGGAATTACCATTTTCCTCAGAGGTGGAGGTCCCAGAAGAGATTTGTGTATATAATGGGGGATAGATTAAATAAATACTGGACAAAATTCACTTTTCTGCCCTAGTGCTTTATTTACTGTAAATACCCTCGTTAAACAGGACTGTCATCACAAAATGCAATATGAAAGCAGCATGTTATAAAGCAGAAGTTGAGCTAATTGATATATATATATCTAGTGAGTGAAATCAGAGTGAAACACCAGGGAGGTGTGTGCTCCATAAAATGACCTTTAGTTTAATGTCAACATGCGTGTATATGTACCAACAGCATATCATATTGGTTTTAGGTAAAAAGGAGTGATATTATTGCAAAGTTTCTCACAAACGTGAAGAACAGATATTCAGCCTTGAGTTTAGAATATTCTATTCTAAAGATTATGAAGAACAATGCAAATATCAGGATGAAAATAATTAAAGGGGTTGTCCCACGAAAAATATTCAACAGTTTTCAAACCAGCACCTGGATCTGAATACTTTTGTAATTGCATGTAATTAAATATTTTGTATAGCTACTGAGTTATTCAGTAAAATGTATCTGTATAGGACCACTTAAGTTCTTATTTCTTTGACTTATTCACTGAGAAGGCCGCACATGCTCAGTTTCATCCTTCAACTGCCTCCTGAGCTGTAATAGGCAGAGCATGGACACGCCCCCTGAGCTGCAGCAGAAAAGACACTCCCCTTGAGCGGTCAGCTTGATATAAATCTAGCATAACAATGAATGGGGAGATCTCTGGATCCATGTGAGGTACAGGGCTGGTTCTAGGTTTATTAGAAAGAGATTGTCATGTACTATATGATGTCTGATTTTCATTTTTTACATTATTCGTGGGACAACCACTTTAAGTAGAGTGGCCCCTCAAGATACAGTGGCCTCAGGATACAATATTTTCAACATACAATGGTCTTTTCTGACCCATCATAAGTTGAAACTAGACTCAACATACAATGTCTCAGACTGAGATCCAGCCAATCAAGGCCACTTCTCTGGTAAAATAGTTGTATTATTTGCTACTTATCAGCTATTCCTGACTGTTATATGTAAGGAATGGTTTTATCTGTCTTAGTTATCTACTTGTTTTTCTTAAATCTTCATTTTCTCTTATCTTGGATGACATTTTGGGGCTTTGGAACCGTTTACTCAAGTTACAATGGTTTCAACATACAATGGTCCTCCTGGAACCGATTAATATTGTATCTTGAGGAACCTCTGTATAGGGGTGGGTTCACATCACGTTTTATGCCTCCGTTTGATGTATACGTTATAAAAAAAAAGGATACAAAAATGCAGCACACCACGTTCTTGTATCCTGCATGGTCCACTAAACAAAACGTATATGTTTTTTTTTTACAATGGAACTCTAGTGAACAGATGCCACTGTATGGCATCAGTCTGAGGCATCCGTTTAACGTATGCATTTTTTGTATAGGTTAAAAGGATGGGAAAAATGTGATGTGAACCCACCCTATGAACTAAGGAGGGGAAGCGCCCACTGTGAGGAGACAGGAACAAAATGGAGTAGGTATGATTTCCTTTACAATATGTTCCCATTGGAAAAGATTCCGTAAAACCTATCATTTATAAATTTATACCTTTGCTTTTTACACCCCCATGTGAACAGCTATCGGTACAGAAGGGAGGTGTTATCACTGACAATATCTCTGTGGGCACGCTTCTAAACATAATGCCATCAATCACTGATAACACCTCCCTCCTGTATCAATAGCTGTTCACATGAGCTAGGGAAAAAAAGCTTTTACTAAGATTTTAAGATTTTACAGAATCTTTTTCCACAAAAATATACATCAATCTGCTCAGCTCCTCCTGCTTTCTAACATGTTGCTTCAGATTGCATTGCATTTTGTGGTGACAGGTCCTCTTCAAAGCAGAGTGGTTTGTTGATGTTCCCCTTCTCCTAGCAAACGGACAGAATGCCCCATCCGCCTCACATCCATTCTCCTAGCTACGTCCCTTATTTGTCTTTGCTAAAACCCTTGCATAACAAATTTTCTCTGTGAACTCCTGCAATTTAATTTACAAGAAAGCAATAAGAAGAAATAAATGCATCAAAAATCACCCTTGGGGGCTTCACCCCATAAAGATAGATATCACAGACAATGCCCCCGAGCGCTAAAGCGCGCCCCCTAACTCCACTAAGCCACATTTTTTCAGATTTTTTTTTCCTTTAAAGAGACCTATGGGAATATGGACACTGATGAACACTGATGAAAACAAAGGGCTCCAAAAATACCAAGAAACTTTCCTAAAAGGTCACCAAAATTAAAAGCTGTTCTAGGACGTTTTAGAATTCATCACTGGCCAGTATGAAACATCTGACCATGGATTTTTTTGCTCCAAACAATGCTGACAAAAAAATACAGTATTTGTAGAAAAAACAAAGTGTGAAACCTCCCTAAAAATATAGTGATATAGGATTTTCCTTACTAAAAGCAAAGTAATGGTTTTGTAAGGCTTAATCCACATCTGCATTTGAGTTTTGATGGACACCTACCACATCATGGATACCTACCAACTTTTGAAAAGCCCAAGGAGGGAAAATATCAGTGTGTGTAGCATTTTTTTCAAACTAAGCCACACCTCTAACTCCATCCAATGCCTATCTATACACACTTAATCCTGCCCAATCCCCCTTATGCCACACAGTGGTCATGTCCGTAGTACCACTACACAGTAGTTACTTGTAGTTATGTCCTTAAGTGCCTCTCTCATAGTAAGTATGCTCCCATAGTGCCCCCTCCAGAAAGAATGACCAGTTAGTGTCCCCTCTCAATAGTGCTACCCTCTTAGTGCCCCCTAATAATAGCGAAGCTCCCGTAGTGCCCTTTTACAATAGTAAAGCCACTATAGTTAAAAAAAAATAATACTCATCTAGCCCTGTCACCCGAAGAACAGAGCACATCATCCCCTGGCTTGTGCTCACTCCTGCTCAGCCCATCAGGTGCAATACTATCACTGCATTGCACCTGCTGCTGAAGAGCGCACATACCGGTAAATGATGGAGCAGGGAGCTGATGGCTCCATGCTTCACTATTGTATTCAACTGTATTTGTTTCATCAGTATGCAGATACAGTTGAAATTAGGAGATGCCACAGCCATGCTAGGAAGGCAGGACAGCCTAAAATCTAGAACTGTCCCACTAGACATTAGGAGGAGGTATGTGGGCACAAATGGCACCCAACAGACTCCATTGACTGTAATAGAGTCCATCATAGTATCCATCATTTTACAAAAAAAATACATTGGCTATAAGATACATTTGCCTACCCCACTGAGATACTGCGTGACCGTGGCTTGATGAGATTTTCTTTACTGGAGTCTATAAACAAATTGTGACAAAACCACAGCAAAAATTCGCCAAAAAAAGTGCTAAATGCCCCAGAAACTGCAAGGTTTTCAACTACATTGTGCAAATAGAGTCATATAAATCCCTACTCTTAGAGTGTACCATCTGGTCAGACCATTAAAAGCATGGTGCAACAGTTGCATGTAAACATAGCCATAACTATAACTAGACATAGTATTTGGAGGTTTATAGTAACACAGATTAGAAGAAGTAGTAGCAAACATGAGTAAGAAATCTCTTGATCTTAGATTCAAGACATGGACTCACCAGGATGGACACACCAGTGGAAATTGTATGCATTCTTCGAAGAAATGAAGGATTTGCAATTCCTGGAGGGATCTCTACTTTTGAGGATTCATACCAAGTTACCACTGAAAATATCAGCAGACAAAACACAAGAAAAAGGGTGATCATGCCCAGTGGAACAGCCAAGATTCCAAGCATCCTTGCAGCTTGTGTCGTCGTTGTGTTCACTGTGAAGCCTTGTAGTTCCTGAATCCTTTAACACCCATGGGACTAGAAAGGAGTTGTTAGAAGGAGATCCTCCCCCTGGGGTCAGTGATTAAGCCTCTTCAGTAAAGCGTAGATAAGAATGGAGGAATCACTAATGAAATCTGAGCTTGAAGGCTAGCATGGAGCGTTTGTGTGGTGACATTTTTTTTAATTCATGGAATTCTTAGAGAGGACTTGCCACCTCTCCTGACAATAACTACTTGCATTCCTTGTACAATACCAATTCTGAAGCATCTGTTCTTATGACTCTATGTTGGGCCATTCCTCTATGATTATTGCTACTAGAAGTTTATGAATGAGTTACCAGCAGTTTGCAATAAAACTCCATCTGGGAGTTACCCGTTGACAGGAGAAGGGCACAGTACAATGTAGTGGTTGTTATTTGTATATTGCAAATCTGATATATACCTCACTACAAAATCTTCCGCAGAAAACTGAGGCTTAGGCTAGTTTCACATTTGTGGCACAACTTTTCGGAGGCTGTTTAGGCAGTTCCGGAGTTCTCTGGATCAGGTATTGCCAAATGCTACTGGAATGCCTGCCAGCCCTCGTAACTATAATGGGAGTCCGGCAGAGATCCGGCCATAACCCGGCAAATATGCCGAAAAACGGCCATTTGGGCAGCATTTTTGTCTGGCCCATTCTCACCACGCCGGAAGAGCCTGCTTGAAGGCTGTACCGTATATATGTGAAAGAAGCCTAAGGGATTATGCACACGAATGTGTGCTGGCAGTTCCATGCATTGGGGGTCACAATGTCGCAGATGGATGCCGGCCCATTCAACTTTAATGGGTCCGTGATCTGTCCGCACCCCAAAAAAAACACAAACCACACGGAAGCACTACGGAGTTCCGTCTCTCTGTTCCGCACAGTTCCTTGCCGATTGTGGACCCATTTAAGTGAATGGGTCCACAACCGTGATACGGTGTGCACATGGCCGGCGCCCGTATGTTGCGGACCTGCTGTTTGCCCAGCCGTGTGCATGAACTGTTATATTTGGACTTCTGCTGATGATGTATGACAGATCCACACGATGATTCGCCCTACTGACATTCCGTTGACTAATCATCTCTGTTTCTGTGCAAAAGAAATAGCATGCTG
Source organism: Rhinella marina (assembly GCA_900303285.1). Lineage (NCBI taxonomy): Eukaryota > Metazoa > Chordata > Amphibia > Anura > Bufonidae > Rhinella > Rhinella marina. The sequence continues at coordinate 32,996 of ONZH01020821.1, read as the reverse complement.
CTTATTTCTGATAGGGATTTTTTCCACAGTATATCTAAATATCTGTGCAGGAATTTTTCTAGGCTTGTGAACAAGGTTTCAGAACTCCACACATTCACATGCATGGGATGCAAATTTTCATCGAAAGAAATGCAGATTTCAGCACAGAAAGCAAACATTCCTGATAATGGTCTGATCTATCAGGAGGTGACAGCTGCATTTACAGTAGTGATCGCTCATCCACATGCACCCTCATTGTTTCTGAGCAGCAGATTGCTTTTTACACAGGTAGATCTGGTGACCAGAAACAATAAACCAGAAACAACTGTTTAGTTAGTTAATGGCCGTTTGGTATTGTGGGTTCTGCACAGTCATTTACCATGCAGACAGACTAAACAATGCGGTCTCATTAGTTAAGAGCCAACTGAGGCCCATAAAGCCGGATGGTAACCAACCGCAACACGACCATACCATGTGGTCGTACCCTAAAAGGAACTTAAAGGGGTTGTGTCACTTCAGCAAATATCATGTAGAGAAAGTTAATACAAGACACTTACTAATGTATTGTGATTGTCCATATTGCTTCCTTTGCTCGCTGGATTCATTTTTATATCACATTATACACTGCCCATTTCCATGGTTACAGACCACTCTGCAATCCATCAGTGATGGTTGTGCTTGCACAATATAGGAAAAAGCACTAGCCTATGTGTGCTCCCATGGTCCCGGCCACCAGAGAGGCTGGCACTATTTCCTATAGTGTGCAAGCATGACCCTGCTGGATTGCAGGGTTGTCTGTAACCATGGCAACAAGCAGTGTATAATGTGATGGAAAAAAGAATCCAGCCAGCAAAGGAGGCAATATGGACAATCACAATACATTAGTAAGTGGCTTGTATTAACTTTCTCTACATGATAAATGCAACTTGCTGAAGTGAGACAACCCCTTTAGCTGTTCTCTGCTCACCGCCCTATTACAATATTTCTCATACCATGATCCCTTCATCCATATCACACCTACCAATTTGATATTGATGACCTAAAAAAAGCGGACAACCTCATTTATACAGGAAAACCTTGGAACGTGAACCTTATAGCCTATAATTATTGTCTAGCAGTTAAGATAAGAACAAGAAGATAATTTGGTTGAGTAAATAGAACCGCAGTATGGCCCACAGCCTGCCCTGCAGCACTGTGTCCCAAATAGGCTGAATAGATCCTGTGACTTGTGAACTAAGGCTACTTTCACACTGGCGGCAGGCCTGATCCGGCAGGTGAAGGGTGCTGCCGGATCAGGCCTGCCGCAGTGACATGTGTGGAGCCGGAACCGCGCTCCGGCCCCACACATGTCACGATTCCACCAGGCGCCCAGCAGAGGGCGCTGTGGGGAATCGTGACCTGTGTGAGCCGTCCTGACGCTCCGAAGACCTGCCGGGGAGCATGTAAGTATGTATGTGTGTTTGTATGTCTTTATGTGTGTGTATGTTTATGTCTGTATGTGTCTATGTGTACCCGGATCCGTAATGGACTCCATTGAAAGTCAATGGAGGACGGATCCGGTTACCATTATGGTCACACCAGACGGATCCACCCCCATTGACTTGCATTGGGGGTCATTCCGGATCCGTCTTGGTGCGGATGCCTGGACCGGAGAGCAAACCGCAGCATGCTGCGGTTTGTTCTCCGGTCTGAAGACGGAACGGAATGCTTTCAGGAGCATTCCGTTGTCTTCAGTTCAGTTTTGTCCCCATTGACAATGAATGGGGACAAAACTGAAGCGTTTTATTCCGGTATTGAGCCCCTATGACGGAACTCAATACCGGAATTTTAAAACGCTAGTGTGAAAGTAGCCTAACTAAACTGGATGAAGCTTTGAATTAATAAGCTTTCAGATCGAATCCTGAAAGTTTAGTTCAATCAGATTCAGAAGACTGAGTGCAGCACACTGTCTATATCAAGCTGAAATATAATTCTGTATCGTTCCCAGGAGACATGAACAAAGGAGAAGAATGATAAGGGTCCCCCAGAGCGTATAGCTTTGGGATTCATGGTGACACAGTCACTTCATAAATTATGGGGGTTTTATTGTTTTGGTCCTTGGTTTCTGTGTGGTGGTCTGTTGTTCTCCCCCTTTTCTCCCCTTCCTTTTTGTCTTATGTCATTTACATAGCTTACCAGAAGATGGTCATTCCAGTTTTAGCTGGTCCAGAAGGCTTTCTGCCCAGCAACAGACATAGTGTGGGTCAGCAGGCAATTGGTTGCAGCGGCAGGAAGATTCTGGGACCTGGAGTGGCTGCCATGGATTTTCGGCAGGAATCTAAAGTTTAAAAAGAAGGGACATCGCTTGGTCAGATCAGTTGAAGAAGACCCGGACCAGCGCCCCACCCTTCGTCCTTTTTATTAGTCGTGTTGCTTTTTTGGTTTTTGCCAGCCAGCTAATGCTGGGTGGACTTTTGGTCAATATTTGTTGGTCGCATTTATGATATTTAATTTATGGTTATTTATTAACATTTATTTTTGGTTGAATATTCTTGGGTAACCCCGAATAAAGCAACACTGCCTGTTTGAGTGTTTTTTCTTGTTTAAGGAGCATGTGACTTGTGTCACCATGACAGTAGTAATAATGGTGGTTGTAGTTGTTACTCACTCTGACATTCCCCTGGGCTGTGCAGTGATAGAACGGACACACCTTTCATCCTTTTGGGGCACATGTTGGCCTTGGGGCTCTCCTGCCTGATGGTGGTTTGGGGTGTACTTGATAGTGATGAATTGTGAGGTGCAAGGCAGGTTCCTCTACAGTGGTGGAAGAAGCAATGATAAGGAAGTTTTGCAGTTGAACAGTTCTTTACTGAAGATTCAAGTTCAAGCACATCAGTCACAGTTCTCAGCATGCATGGACTGGCAGTTCTTACACAATATGCAGTTTTCCTCAGATCTTATGCAGTTTCCCACTTATAGTGTGCACTACAAATGTCATGTTATTGTTAATATGCCATTCATGTATTTCAATGCTGTAGAAATCTTAACAGGCTGGTGCACTACATTTATATTTCTCGCCACTAGGTGGTGCCCTCACCAGATATATGTACCATAGGGTGTGGCAAGTTCAGGTTAGAACCAGTTTAGCTGAGAACCATCTCAGAGCAGAGTTGTGAGTGCAGAGAAGTGTTAGAGAGGAACAGGCACCTACACTGATAGCCCTCAGCTCTAAATTAGCTGAGGGATTCTGTGGCTAATATTACCAGAGTCATTTTCCACAGACCAGGGACCGAAGGATATAGAGTAAGTAGATGCTAGTGTGATCAGGAGAAGCTCAAACGGGCCTGGACATGACCAGACGACTAGGAACTCAGTTGTATATCCACCCATTCCTCTCCAGGGAGTGAGGACCCCGTTTACCAGAGAATACCCAAGACACAGAATGGAGCCGATGTTTATTGCCTGCCATTAGGGAGACCGCCCTGTGGGTTACTGGTACCTCAAGCAAGAAAGTTTATTATATCCATCGCCTGGCTGTCCTAGCATAGAGAGAATCTAAACTGAGGAACCTGAAAGGAAAACTCTGACTCCAAAAGTAACCATTGAGGCACACCTTTTATCCAGCCTGTTCAGGAATCCTACAGCATCAACTTATTGTAAGCCTTTTTGTACAAACAACCTGCACCTCAAGGCGGACCTATCTTCAGTAAGGTTCCTACGGTTTGCAACTTACGAGTCTCCTCATCTTTCCACTATTCATCTATTTGCACCGCAAGGTGCTGGCGTCACGAAATTATCAGGGACCCTGCCAACCGACACCCTAATCTTCCACCATCAAGGGCACCTCGAAACAACACCTGGAAGAGCCCCTGGAACCAGAGAGTGCCCCGAAGGAGTTAGTGTCACCTTCCACTCACTGCTCCCCGGCCCAAGGAGCAGCAGCTTCAAACTGTAGAATAGAATTGTACCCATCGGCTCACCACCACTGTGACAACACTACACGCTCACATACATACCCCTGGTCGCTGCATTTATAGTCTGCAAAAGGAAGTTAATAGACTAAGATGTTTATTAAAGGCTATTTTGCCCACAATACATTTTTCTAGCTCTATCATTAAAATAAGCATCCTTAAAAAAGCAACACTTCATACGAGGCCCTTCATATGGGAATAGATACACAGCCCCATCTAGTGGCTGGTAATTGTGGCCTTTTAACTACTTATTGCTTTTTATTTTACAGGAAAATGCATAATGACATAATAAATTATATACATATAAGAAATCCACATGAAAACCAATTGCAGGGGAACCACTGCCTCGGCAGTGGGACACAGGAACTTTAGTAGCGCAGAGTGGATCAGACGCTATCCAGCCAAGGGTCAAACTCTGCAAACTCAAAACATAGAATGACTTAAAAATGTCCTACCAGGACCGCATCAAATCCTGGTCAAAGGCTAGTGCTGTGCCTCATATGTCTCCTGTGTGTCATACCTCATAATGCAACTGGTCTGTACCTCACTAATACAATTGCAAGACTATGCCTCACGACTATATTGTGCCCCATGCCTCACCTATATGGAATGAGCTTTGCTGCCATGGAACTGTGCTTCAAATATAAACTGTATCTCATATAGCAACAATACACTAACCCCCAGGTGCCTCATGTTTGGTACTCGCCTTATGAAATTCACTGTTTTTACAGGATGCCAAAGTCATAGTGGCCAAGTTTTAACAGCACCACATTTGCAGGGATTGTCCTTAATTTACAGAAACAGTCCCATCAAATTCAAGCTTTCCCAGGCCAAATATGGGAGGGCTCATCAATTGACCCACTAGGCTGGTGCTAGTGATTGGACTTGGTATATGCTATGTAATGTGACATGTTTTTAATATTGTCTACTGTATTATACTGTTTTATGCTCTATAAGCTGAATCTGAGGGTTAAATCCTGCCCCTTAGCTACTGTTACCAGAGAACCCCGTACCGCTCAGTCCCCAGAATTGAATCGAGTGGTAAATTCAATTCTGGGAACTCTGACTCTGGGGATATCTGTTTGAGTTCTGGATAGCCAAGTGCTACGCTCAGATGTCTCTGTAACTCCCGTAGAGATTAATGCAGCGATGGTGCACTTGAGGGGTGGGCGCAGCCAAAAGGAGGGTCTAGAGTCTATGAAGGTAATGTTCGTTTATGGCTTCTGGGCTTCACAGCTTTGATTCGGTCTAAAGGCTTCCAGCCCCCAAAACGCATAGGAGAAAAACACTTTGAACCGATTTTATGAAAATGAAATAAAGAAGAAAGTGGTTTTATCGCAGCACCTGGACCATTACTTGTTAACATTTCTAGGGCCGCTAGTCAATGCCTTTTCAAGCACTGCACTGCTTTGGACTGTAACTTGGACCAAACACACCCATTGAAGTCTATGGGTCTGTGAAAATCGCTGACACGACAATGATGGCATCTGTGTTCTGGAAGTGGTTTTCACTGACTATTTGTAGGAAATGTTTTCAGTCTAGGAGTGCATTTGGAATACGGATAACGCAGAGGGCAAAACATAGACATACACGAACCAAACATGGACCCTTCACAGTTATCTTCATGAATGAAACACTGACCATCTTGTCACAGATCTCATCACTGACACAGATGTATGAATAAGGCCAAAGAGGCAGAGAAACAGCCACTAAGTGTGACCTTCTCAGTCCAGAGACCAAAGATGGAGTAGAAGGGACAACAGAGTGTCACTGTAAGCTGAAGTTGCATTACAAAGCCAGATGGTGACCTGTATACCAGCCCCATAACAGAAGAGTCAGCCATACCATGGAGCATTGTGATATCAGTATAAGACTGGGATTGAAACCTAAAGTGAGATGAAGTTAACTAAAGGTCCTTTTACACAGGACAACGATGTAACAGATTGTTGGGAAGGAAGCATTCCTTCCCGACAATCTGTTGATCGCTAGCAGCCATCTCCTCCAGAGTATGAGGAGGAGCGATCGCTAATGCCATCGTTCTTCCCCATACTTTCTCTTTTTTTCCCGGCAGCAGATCGCTTCTGCCACTGGGAAATCATAAACTTTTGTGCTGCACAAAAGATACAATCATCAGTGATGCATTTACAACGCAAGATCATGACTAACAAACGTTACTAGTAATGGTCATTGGCGATAATCTGTTATCAATCAACTGTCGGCCTGTGTAAAGAACCCTTAACTAAAAGGGTACTGCTTAAAGGGGTTGTCTCACTTCAGTAAGTGGCATTTATCATGTAGAGGAAGTTAAATTTATTGATGACCTATCCTCAGGATAGGTCATCAATATCAGATCAGCGGGGGTCCGACACCCGGCACCCCCGGCGATCAGCTGTTTGAAGAGGAGGTGCGCGCCGTACCAGCGCTGCCTCCTCTTCATTGTTTACATCCCAGCCGTAACATAGGTAGTGGTGAGTAGGGTGGGAGAGCTCTCCATGCTGTCCATATGAGCTGAAATTAATGTTATAAATTTATAATAGACCTCTTAACATAAAGCCAAAATTCATCATTTGAAACAGAACATGTTAGAGCTTGCATTTCCTCAAACACAAAAATACAAAATTCCACCCATACAAGGTTTTAAAGGTTTTTAATATAATCAATAACATTATCCACAGCCAGCCTAGCAGATACCACCTTAGGATGACCAAAGAAGCTGACAACTCCATGGAAGCCATCTTTGATATGATACCATGTCACTGGGACTCCATTGTCCTCCAAACGTTTCTTGTAGAGTTTCCCATCATCACGGAGAATATCAAACTCACATGTTACTATGTAGGCTTTTGGAAGTTGCCGGATCACGGCATCATCGCAGAACAATGGAGAACATGTAAGATCCAGTGCTTTCTTAGCTTTCTCATAAACGTCTTTATTAAAGGGCGCCATGATGTGTGGTTTATAGCCTTTGATCTTAAACTCCTCAGAACTCAACCATTTGCTTAACATCTGTCTTATTTCAGGAGGAACATGGCTGCCCTTTAAAATTTCTTTTGATAAACCAAAATCACCGACTACATATTTTATCAAGCTGTATACAGCATACTCTTGGGGTAACAAAGGCACCATCTTGTTTTGCTGGTATGAGGGTATATTAAAGTCAGCCATCTGGACGATTGGATATATCATCACTTGGGCAAGAGGCTTTGGAATATCTGATCTACCCACAAGTGTTTGACAAACCCCAGCTGCGAGATTGCCGCCAGCACTGTCCCCATATATTATAACAGAGGAAGGATCCACTCCATATTCTTGTGCCGTCTTCAGAAAGTGAACTGTAGCCAGAAGACAGTCATCAAATGCAGCGGGATATCTGTGTTGTGATGCCAGGCGGTACCTAAAATTTAGAAACAAAAATTAATTTGTTGCTTTGGACAACACTTTAATCCACGCCAGTTGTCACTGAGAAAGTAATGGCATCGACAGTGAAAAGTGAAATTAATTGCTGGTTATAAAAGCAGCTTATAATTATACTCTTCTTTAGAGTTAAAAAATTATTGGAAAGTTTGCTGTATAATTAAAGGCGTTTTCCAGGCTTTTAAAATTGATGACCTATCCTCAGGAGTGTCAGATGGGCAGGGGTCTGACACTCTCCGGTCTCTCTTACTTCCCGCTGCTGCTATGTCTATGGCAAGCAGGAGCAGAGACAGGAGATGGCACGAGTGCATGACGTGTTCCTTCTCTCCACACAGCTGATCGGGGGGGGCCGAGGTGTCAGACCCCTGCCGATTTGATATAAATGACCTATCCTGAGGATAGGTCATGAATATTAAAAGCCTGGAAAACCCCTTTAAGCATACCTCCCAACTTTGTAAACAGAGAAAGACGGACAAATAGTGCAAAGCACGCCGCTGCTAATTTTTTCGCCACTAGGCCACGCCTCTAACGCCAAAAACATAACTATACACCTAATCCCACCCAGTCCCCTTACTGTCCCACATAGTAATTATTCCCCAGTTATGTGCCCCCTAGTAAAATGCCCAGTTATGTGCCCCCAGTAATATGACCAGCTGTGCCCCCCTGTAATATGCCCAGCTGTGTCCCCAGTAATATGCCCTGTTATGTGCCCCCCCTATAATATGCCCAGTTATGTGCCCCCAGTAATATGCCCAGCTATGTGCCCGCCTCTATAATATGCCCAATTATGTGCCACCAGTAATATGCCCAGCTGTGTCCCCATTAATACGCCCAGTTATGTGCCCCCAGTAATATGCCCAGCTATGTGCCCCTCCTATAATATGCCCACACTGTGCTTCCCAGTAATGTTGTGCCCCCAGTAATATGCCCACATTGTGCTCCCCAGTTTATGTTGTGCCCCCAGTAATGTGCCCATATTGTGCTCTCCAGTAATGCTGTGCCCCCAGTAATATGCCCATATTGTGCTCCCCAGTAAAGCTGTGCCCCCAGTAATATGCCCATATTGTGCTCCCCAGTAAAGCTGTGCCCCCAGTAATATGCCCATATTGTGCTCCCCAGTAAAGCTGTGCCCCCAGTAATATGCCCATATTGTGCTCCCCAGTAATGCTGTGCCCCCCAGTAATATGCCCATATTGTGCTCCCCAGTAATGCTGTGCCCCCCAGTAATATGCCCATGCTGTGCCACTCACAGAAAATTGAAAAAATAAAAAAACATATACTTACCGTCTTCCTAGCAGCATCACCAGCAGGACATCTTCTTCTTTAGTCTGGAGGGGGCCGGGCCAAGGCTGACTGACAGCCGGCCCTGCCCCCCGCCCAGACCGACGGTGTGGAGAGCGGCAGTTAGGTACGGAAAGCCTGCGGGGGGGGGGGGGGGGAGGGAGAGTGGATGAAGCAGCGAGCCGATGCTGGCTCTCTACCTCATCACCATACAGGCAACTGTCTCTGCGTCCTATGGATGCAGGGACAGCTGCCAGAGACCGGGACATACCTCCCCGGTACCGGGACAGCGTGACAGCCGCTGCAATCCGGGACAGTTCCGCTAGATCCGGGACGGTTGGGAGGTATGCTTTAAGGGCTAATCGCACTTAAACAATGTGCCTTATTCAGGGAAATATGGCTCGAAGCCCATTTTGTTACCAGTTGACATGTGCAAGAGAACACGCTAGCACAGGGGCGTAGCCATAGGGGGTGCAGAGGTAGCAGTCACTACCGGGCCCAGGAGCCTGAGGGGGCCCAAAGACCCTTGTGCCGCATAAGAAGACACACAAGGTACTGAGGGAAGGGGGCCCAAGCTTGCACCAGGGCCCATTAGCCTTTAGCTACATCCCTGCGCTAGAATAATTATATGAATCTTTATATAATCCAAATATAGTATGTGCATCCTGTTCTAAATAACGGACTAGTCTTTCCTTTAGTACTGTATGCATAATTTATTTGTCTCTTACTTGTTATTCTGCTTCTATTGCTGCTATTACGTCTGCCGTGTTGTAAGTTTCCTATCCTGTAGGCTGAATATGGAGTTAAAGGGGTTATCCAACCCCTACAATGCCTCCCAAAATGCCCGGGCACCACATACAGGTTATACTTACCCCGCTTCCCAGCACCCACGTCATTGATGCCCGCACGGCCGCCACTGCATCTCCCCGTCACAGTGACAGAGGGGCACTAGGGGACACTAGGGAGGCTCATCCCCTTCGCTGCCTGCTATTGGCTGCAAATCCCCTGGATGTTTTGATGCAACGGGGAGATGCAGTGGCGGTCGTGCGGGCATCAGGTGCTGGAGAGCGGGATAAGTATAACTTGTATGTGGTGCCCAGGCGCGCTCGGCTATTCTCGGCAGTCCCAATAAAATGAACTGCAAAGTGCAGCCACCACTCTATTCACTTTTATGGGGCTTATGGAAATAGCCGAGCCGGCGCTCAGCTATTTTCAGCACTCCCCGTAGGAATGAAGGGAGGGTGGCCGTACATGCATTTCAATGGGACTGCCAATGTCTGAGGTGAGACAACCCCTTTAAGGACCCTTTATACATTAGTGTATTGTCGGCTGAACCCGCTGAGAATGGCACACTCAGCTGACAGTTTAATGTGCACAGGTAGTTCCCGACAGATGATGCCAGGTGATGGAAAGATTGGGTGAAATTAATATTTTGATACAATCCTGTTTTTCTCCCTTAAGATAAGGTGTCAGAAGTCGCTGGCAGTGGCTTTCTTCATTCTCTCCATTAAATACACATATACGTTCGGCCGAGCCGAATGTGTATGTATGGGATGGAGCCAGAAGGAAGTCGGCAGAGACAGCTATCGAATGTGTACGGCCGCCCTTAGTTTCATGATATTGAAAAATAGGGAAATATGACCTTACCCAACAGAGACAACCACGGCTCCACATTTCTTTGTTAGGTATGTGCAGAAAATGTCAAAGCTGTCTACAACCAAATATACAAGACATTAGTTCCAGGGATCAATGTCTGCCAGTATAAAAAAGCATCCTCCAATATTGAGCATTCTATACAAGTTCAAGGGGTTCTCCGGGAATTAAGAAAATGAAAATACTTAAATATTACTTTATAATAAATATATTCCCAAATACCTTTCATTAGTTATAATGGATCGTTTTGTCTGGGGAGCACTCATCAGTCGAAATAAAATGGCCGCTGTCCTACACAAAACCTGTCCTAATCACACAGGAGGACAAGTTACTTCACAACACTGAGGTAAAGAGTTGCCTCATTCTCCTCTCTGCTCTTCTTGGAGACATGGGGTAAAGAGAGGACGGACAGGACAGACTGTGGTAATGTGGGGCTATGGTAATGGAGACTGCATACAAGAGCTGCTGCTTATTACCCCTACCCTTCTCTCTGTACTTCATGTCTCCTCATAAACTCCATCCCTACAGAGCTTCAGCTGAAGATTATATTAAACTGCATTCAGGATAATCCCTGAAAAGCAAAGCAGAGAGGAGGATGAAGCAGCTCTTTAGCTCAGTGTTGTGAAGTAACTTGTCCTCCTGTGTGATTAGGACAGGTTCTGTGTGTACTAATAGGACAGCGGCCATTTTGTTTCCCCTGATGATTGCTACTCAGACAAAACGAGCCATCATAACTAACCCTTTAAAGTGGTTGTCCGGGTTCAGAGATGAACCCGGACATATGACCTTCTTCCCCCACTCAACTCCTCTAACATGAGTATTTCATTTCATGCTCCGATGCTCTCCCTTGCCCTGCGCAATACAGCTGGGCAAGGGCTTCCGCCTAGCAGTGTTCCTGGTGACATCATCGGCACTAATGGGCGGGCTTTAGCGCTGCTCTAGCTGTTTTACAAGCTAGGGCAGCGGTAAAGCTCGCCTGGGCTCACTGCTAGGCAGAAACCTCCGCCTAGCTTACACATGGAGAGCCCGGTATGTCACCGGATCCCCAGAAAAAGCCCTAGCCCTGTGCGATTCAGGGAGCATCGGAGAGTGAAATGCTCTGATGCTCATGTCAGAGGCCATGAGTGGGGAAAAGAAGAGGATATGTTCGGGTTCAGCTCTTTAAATTTGATATTTATTGGGAAAAAAAGATTTCTGTTGGATCCATCTTTAAACCACATAGCTTGGCTTACCAATACTTCCAAACATGAATCCTCCTCCATGAAAGAACATGATTCCTTTTCTGCCACCAACTGAAGGAGACCGGGGCTGGTAGACTCTCACCGGCACTCCTTCAAATTGTGAGTCTTTCTTGAAGACCTTTGGATCATCTTTCGGCTTAAGCACGTTATCAGATATTTTTTGAAGAAATTGAAAAAGCGCTGTACCGCTCAATACCCCGAGTTTATCAAGAGTCTTTCCCTATAGATTTGAGTAATGAGACAAAAAATTGAGAGAAAAAATTTACAGAAAATAATGATTATTCACTACAAAAATCACTTGTTCACACAACCATATGAGAACATTCCTGTTCTTTTTTTCTTTAGTTTTTTTTTTTTTATTTCTGTCTATGGAGCTGTGTAAGGGATGTTCTTTTGTGGGGTCAGTTGTACTGTTTATTGGTACCAATTTGTATGTCTTTTTGATCACTTTTTAGTTAACATTTTTTGGGAGGCGAAGTGGCCCAAAAACGTAATTGGTTTTTATTTTTGTGTTACAGTGTACACCGTATGCCATAAATACTTTTCTGTTTTATTAGTTCAGGCATAGCTGGATGCAGGGATACCGATTATGTTTTTGGTTTTTTTTGTTTTGTAAAATGGTGAAAAGAGGCGATTTGAATTTTTTATTTTGTTTAATGCTCTTTTTACTTTATTTTTAACCCCCCCTCCCCATTAGATTGCTTATATCATAGACTGCAATAGTTTATTATTGCAGCCTATAGCAATAGTGTCATGCTTGAGGCAGGGTTTAGTAAAAGCTTTACAAGGGCAGGCCTGGCAGCTTTCCCAAGCTCCCAGCTGCTATAGTAACTGTATGGATTTTCTAACTCATCGCTGGCCCCGTGAGATAGGGGGGTGGGGGGTCACTGGAAGAAACCCCCTACAGGTAAATATGAAGGGGACAGGGCGGACTGGGAACTTAAAGTAGCCCTGGAATAAAACATAAAAGTGGCCCCAGATACCACAGTGCAGCACAAAATACTGCCTAAATTAATTAATGCTGAGAGCATAAGATCTTTATGTACCAGGCTTTTGGCCAAGATGAGGGTATAAGTGGCCCTCTCGGCGTCAGCCCACTGGGAAATTTCCCTGTAGGGTCTATGGCCAATCCACCCCTGGAAGGGGGCACAACTACCATGAAGTGGGCACATCTACTATGAAGGCGATACCTGTGGCCATAGCCATTTTGAAGGGGGCACAGTGTGGGCATTACTACAGTGAAGTGGCAGCGTGTGGGCATTACTAAAGTCAAGGCTCAATGTGGGCATTAATACAGTGAAGTCTCAATGTGGGCATTAATACAGTGAAGGCTCAATGTGGGCATTACTACAGTGGAGGCCCAATATGGAAATTAATGGGAACTACTGTGAAGGCCCAATGTGGGAATTACTACAGTGGAGTCACAATTTGGGCATTACTACTGTGTGTGCTGGCCCAAAGGGGGGAATAATTACTATGTGGGGGCATTAAGGGGAATGGGTGCATAGTTATGCTTTGGGTGGAGTTAGAGGTGTGGCATAGTATTTAAAAAATTGCTACAGCGTTCTTAGCGCGCTGCACATATTGTCCCTCTTTACGATTTTCAAAAGTTTAGAGGTATGCATCCATAAATCACACACTGCACTGCATACATTACACACATCCCTACATCACACTGCACTACATACATTACACACTGCACTACATAGATTACACACACATCCATACATCACACACCGCACTATATACATTACACACTGCTAAGAGCTCCTGTACATACACATCTATACATCACACACTGCGCAGTGTGTAGTACAAGTCAACCTGGACGTTCCAATGGGCTCAGCTCAGCTGTAGTTATCCACCAATCCGGAATCCCCTGCCATTCTGCCTCCATGTTTGCCAGTGTCCCTGGGCAGAGCTTTCTGCTCCCCTCCTATTCTCCGCTTACAGCAATGGCCCAAGACCTAACCCTTCCTTACTTCAAGTTCAGCTATTAATCCCGCCAGCTGCCCCCTGTTGCAGGGCACAATATCATTCCCTATCCGGCAGTCCGCCCAAACCGTCCAATAACAAAGCTCCTTTCTGTACGGAACTTTTTTATTATTATTTCAGGCACCAGCAGTATCGCTGTGCTGCTTATGCCATTCACAGTGCATCCTACACTCATAGACGGGAGGGACGTGTATGATAGCTGCTGGTGAGTAAGCAGGTAAAGAAAAGAATTCTTCTCTAGGAAAACACCATCCCTGTGTAATATACGTAGTGCAGTGTGTAATGTATGGATGTGTGTGTAATGTACGTAGCGCAGTGTGTGATGTATTGTAAGCAATCACTCTCTCTGCCTGGGGCGGCGATGACAGACATGTTATCAAACAGGAGGTTTTCAAGCTCAAACAGTGCTTTATTTGTCAAACAGCACATCAAACTTCAAAGTTTGGTATCACTTGGCGCAATGAAGTCACAGCTTAACACCACAAAATGTTACATCAACACAAAACAATAAACCCTTGTTAAAAAAGGTGTTCACTATACAGAGGTTTTCTCTAACTCACATCTAGTACAGTGTTCACACTGTGGTATTCGGCTTCACTCAGCCATGCGGTCTAACAGCTTCCTAGCTGTGACCAATGCAACCCATTGGTGTCTCGGACCACCAGTCCTCCTGACAGTGACCACGCATTACCTGGGGGAAAAATGGTCCAGCAGTCCTCCCGACTCTGACTGTGCTTTTCCTTAGCCTTGTGGTCCCCCCCCCCCCACAACCCTCCTGGCTAGGACCACACAGAGCCTCTGTAGGCTTCCTTTTCAACTCCTCCCACACACACTGAGGATTGATTTATCCGTCAGTGATTAATCACAGATGGCCTCACCTGGGGCCAGGGGAACCTGTAGTGAACTAGGGGTGTGGACTGAGAGACTCCCACTATCCACCTGTCTCCCAGTCCAAAGAAATCCAGCCCATATAACGCTAAACAAACCATCTCCAGCAAGCTATGCCTTGCTGAAGGAATACATCTCTGGATTTCCGTTACCTCACCCAACTAACCTGGAAAACCGGATGAGTAGTGTTGAGCAAACTTCTGTTTTCAAGTTCGGCGTACAAGGTTTGGGTTATCTAAGAATTCTGTTATGGATTCCGCTCCCACAGACAATGTTAGACGGTTAGACAGTAACGGTTTTGTAAAAGATACGTTTGCCTCCTTCTTTATGGTACTATGTGGTGGTGGCTTTTCCAATTATGAGGTTTATACTACTGAAGTTTATTAGGTAAATCATGGTACAACCACAGGGAAAAATAATCATAAGTTAGAAAAAAGCCGAATACACTGCAAACTGCCGAGTAGAGATGAGTGAATTTCTTGATATTTGATTGGGATTCTATACTAACGAACGGGTCAAATAATTTGATTTGGGTCCAAATCTATTCTACCCTAGTTGAAAGTTCTCCAACTGGCCTGAAAAGTTGTGTAAGAGAATCTGAGGTCTCCTAAGAGTCATATTTTCCTGTCTTGTCTTTCTCTTTTTTTTCCCAAAATTCTATCACCCCATCCCTCCATCAAGCAAGGACAGCAATGAAATCCCATTTGCCACAGTGTATTGTCTGGTCACAGCAAAACCACTGCATGTGAGCACAATCATAACCAGCATTCTGAGATTTGTAATATATAAGATTCAGGTCAGGACATGGACTCACCAGGATGAAGGTGCCAATGCTAAAGGTATGAATTATCCGAAGAAGTGTAGGAATTGCAATTCCTGGTGGGATCTTTGCTTTTGAGGATTCATACCAAGTTGCCCCCAATAATATCAGCAGACAAAACACAAGAAGGAGGGGGATGACACCAAGCAGAGCAGCTAATACTCCAGGCATTCTTACAGCTGGTGGTGTGTCTGTGTTCACTGCTAAACTTTGTACTTCCTGGATCTTCTCAATAGTAATTTAGGCGACCTGCCAACTCAAAAAGACACACACATATCTGAATCCCAGGACTCCATGGTGTTTAAACATACAACTATCAAGCAGCTGATGTATATTGCTTTGGGATATAGCGCCAGTCACTTTTTTTGAAATGTTACAGACAGTATTCCGTGACAAATATGGCTTCATTATATTTACACACAGTAGCAGTGTTTTTTTTTATAACTATTGGGCTTTTAAGGCCTCTTTCACACTAGCGGCAGCACGGATCCGGCACCTAAAGGGTGCCGACGGATCCGTACTGCCGCTGATACATGTGTGGAGCCGGAGCAGCGCTCCAGCCCCACACATGTTGACACAGAGAACATACATACACATACACACAAATACATACATACATACTCACATACTCCAGCCAGGGACGCCGGCAGAACGTCTTCATGCGCCTCCTGCGCGCAGTGATGACGATTCCCCACAGCGCCCTCTGCTGGGCGCAGTGGGGAAACGTCATAGCTGGGCGCAGGAGGCGCGTGAAGACGTTCTGCCGGCGTCCCTGGCTGGAGTATGTGAGTATGTATGTATGTATTTGTGTATATGTGTAGCCGGATCCGGAATGACCCCCCATTGCAAGTCAATGGAGGACAGATCCGGATTACTGGTGTGTCACACCAAACGGATCCGTCCCCATTGACTTGCATTGGGGGTCATTCCGGATCCGTCTTGGTGCGGATGCCTGGACCGGAGAGAAAACCGCAGCATGCTGCGGTGTGTTCTCCGGTCTGAAGACGGAACGGAATGCTTTCAGGAGCATTCCGTTGTCTTCAGTTCAGTTTTGTCCCCATTTACAATGAATGGGGACAAAACTGAAGCGTTTTTTTCCGGTATTGAGCCCCTATGACGGAACTCAATACCGGAAATTAAAAACGCTAGTGTGAAAGTAGCCTAAGAAATATACATATAGAGGCCTTAGGGCTGTTTCACAGGAGTGAGTCCATTGCGGGAATCACGCTCCGTGTGTGAGCGTGATCCTCCGTTCTGGACTTGCAGGAGCGCATGGCATTATACTGATTTATAATGCTGTGTGCCTCTGCTTGACCTTACTTCTACAGGACCACAGTGACATAAAACTGTCAGTACGATCCTGTAGAAGGAAGATCAAGCAGAGGCACACAGCATTATAAATCAGTATGAAGCTGTGTGCTCCTCTAAGTCCAGAACAGTGGATCACGTTCACACACGCTTTACGCCCGCATTACACCCGCATGAAACAGCCCTTAGGGGCCAGCAGGCACTTCATTTCAGTCGTTGCCATATAGTGTTTCCATGAGGAAGCATCTCCATAAGGCCCCTTTTAACAAAGGTTTCGTAGATGTGCTTAAAAACATTAGACAAAGTCTAAGGAAATACAAAAAAACACAGCATTTGATTACATGACAAACTAAAGCTAACTGAGCACCTTAATGCATTTTTGATAAATTACAGAATTCCCACTTCTCCAGTGCAGACCCGTCAGTAGTGGTTCAGACAGCTCTTCTCAGCATCCACCGGCATACCTCCCTGCAGAGCTGCTGCAGACCCAGAACTCCTCTCTCTCATTCCTCCCCACACTAACAAAGCCGGTTGGTCCCGCCTACTACACCCATTACATCATCATTCACAGCTCAGTACTCCTCGGAGCATGCTCAGTCCCTTTCTCACGGTCTAGCATTGTCACTTACTGCGTACACTCTCTAGTTCTGTGTATTTCATCTCCTCAATAGCCTCCTCAACTATATCACAATATTTATAGCCCATAGTAATACAGATTCTAGTGGCCATCTTATTATTTATGTATTTCCTATGCAACGTCTATGTTCCCCTTGCTAATATTGCACAATTACATAAAGCAATCCAGTTATATATATTTGTTTATCTATATATTATTCTGTCTGTCTATCTAGCTAACTATGTAGATATCTATGTATCTGTAATCATTTATCTGTCTGTCTACCCATCAATATTATATCTGAGATCTTATTATTTGACTTACATATATATCTGTCTGTCTATCTATCTATCTATCTATAATTACATATATTACCATATTTTTCGCTTGAAAACACAAACGTATGTTTTAGAGCAGGAAAATAAGAAAAAATATTTTTCATCTCAGATCAGACCGACCATCAATCTTCATCAGACCTCAGACCCACAATGTTAAAGAGATTGTCTGGGTTCAGAGCTGGTTCATACCCTTAATTTCACCCAGGCAGCCTGCCTGATGTTAGCATCGTTGCATCTCATGCTCCGATGCCCTCCCTTGCCCTGCGCTGGATCGCGCAGGGCAGGGGCTCTTTTGTTTACAAATACACACTGCCTGGCAGAAGCTTGCCATTTTACTGGCTAGGGGAGCGCAAAAGCTCACTGCTGGAGCCCGTTTCGTCATAGGAACTGGGCAAACTACCTTTGCCTTGCGCGATTTAGCAGAGCATATCTAGTCAGGCAGACTGGGTGAAATTAAGGGTATGTCCGGGTTCAGCTCTGAACCCGGACAACCACTTTTATCAGACTAGAAATGACCGAGCTACTCGAGATTTGGTTCGGTTCAGGTGTGCTGAATTGCAATGACAGCAACAGTAAATGATGTCTGAGTGACAATGACATAGATAGCTAAGGGTAAACTCACGTTCTGTAAGGTGGTTAAACAGCCTCCATTCTGTGAATGCACCTGTTCCTGTAAATATAGTTGTTATTAAACTGACATTTCATTTTTGGCCACAAGACGTCACTGTTTACCACAGGAAAGACTATAGCTCCCTGGAGCAATGACCAAGAGATCCTGTTCGGCAGAGGTGGAGCTTAAGACTGGAGAAGTGTGTGGCAGCCATCTTGAGAGTGTGCTGCAAGTTCACTGTGGAGAAGGCTAGAATGGAGTTGTTAGAAGGAGGTTCTCCCCCTGGAGTCAGTATTCTAGCCTGTTCACTATAAAGCAGGCTAGAATGGAGTTGTTAGGAGGAGGTTTTCTTGTTCTTTATGTTACTTATTAAATTCTTTACATTCTGAATTAAGGAAATAGGTTTACTATTATTATGAATTTCCTTTATTATTATTATTTGTATATTTTTTATCTATGCTATCAAAAAGGTTCCATCCCGGTTGTTTTCACACATGGATAATAAGAGAAATAAAATGTTTCAATATATGAGTAATGTGTGGCTATTTTGCAGCAAAACTATATAGATTTTAACAATTTTATTAACAGCCTTGCGGTTTTGCATCCTAACATCTCCATTCTACTACATTACTGCAGACAGAGGACCTCCTCCTAACAACTCCATTCTACTATATTACTGTCTGAAGACAGAGGACATCCTCCTAACATCTCCATTCTACTACATTACTGCAGACAGAGGACCTCCTCCTAACAACTCCATTCTAGGCTACTTTACACTGAACAGGCTAGATTACTGACTCCAGAAGGAGGACCTCCTGCTAACAACTCTATAGGTTACACTGCTGACTATACAGGAGGAGGACCTCCTTCTAACAACTCCATTCTACTATATTACTGTCTGAAGACAGAGGACCTCCTCCTAACAACTCCATTCTAGCCTACTTTACACTGAACAGGCTAGATTACTGACTCCAGAAGGAGGACCTCCTGCTAACAACTCCATTCTACTATATTACTGACTGCAAACAGAGGACCTCCTCCTAACAACTCCATTCTAGCCTACTTTACACTGAACAGGCTAGAATACTGACTCCAAAAGGAGGACGTCCTGCTAACAACTCCATTCTACTATATTACTGACTGCAAACAGAGGACCTCCTCCTAACAACTCCATACAGAGGATCTCCTCCTAACAACTCCATTCTAGCCTACTTTACACTGAACAGGCTAGAATACTGACCCCAGGAGGAGGACCTCCTTTTAACAACTCTATAGGTTACACTGCAGACTATACAGGAGGACCCCGTTCTAACAACTCCATTCTAGCTGATTCTATAGTGAACAGGCTAGATTACTGACTCCAGAATGAGAATCTCCTTCTAACAACTGTCCAGGTTACATTTCTGAGTATACAGAAGGAGGACCTCCTTCTAACAACTCCATTCTAGCTGATTATATAGTGAACAGGCTAGATTATTGACTCCAGGAGGAGGACCTCCTTCTAACAACTCTGTAGGTTATATTACTGATAATAGAGGAGGACCTCCTTCTAACACCTCTGCAGGTTATATTACTGACTCCAGGAGGACCTCCTATATAGCCAGCAATGTAACCTATAGAGTTGTTTGAAGGAGGTCTTCCTCCTGGAGTCAGTAATCTAGCCTGTTCACTATAGAATCATCTGGAATGGAGTTGTTAGAAGGAGGTCCTCTTCCTGGAGTCAATTATTAAACATTGGGTCAGATTAACAGTAGAACAGTCCTTGTTGCCCCTAGCAACCAATCACAGTGTAGCTTTTATTTTTGAAGAGCCAAATTCGAAATGAAAGCTGCGCTGTGATTGGCTGCTACAGGGACCTAATTCCTCTGGGGTCAGAAATCCCACCCCTCATCCCACATTCAATGTGAAGAGAATGAAGAAACATGAAGAAAATTTTAGGCAAGAACATGATGTGATATTAAAAAAGTGTGAGTCCAGTATATTCAATATGGCCGCTCTCATGCTAAGGCACTTCTTGTGATGTCATCATTAGATGCTTTTCCACCCTGGCCCCCCCTTTACTATGCCTCTGGCATAACCACTTTACTTGTGATGTCATAATGGGCATGACTCACTTACTTATGACATAATAATCAGGGGGTGTGGTCTAATCCTATAAATGGGGGTCACGCCCTGACACCAGTGTCAGTATCTCTAGCTGGCTGTCACTATGGCGAAGTCTTTGAAGAAGAGGAGGAGGATGTCAAAGACTGTTCCTGTGACTGCAATAGAGAAAATGGATATCGGCCCTCGTCAGTATGCGGACGACGTTGATATGAAGTCCAATCACAGCGAGGACGAGAAAATGGAAGTAGGCCCCCGACAGTATCCAGAGGATGTGGAGATGGCGGACCTTCCGGGGAGCACCACCAACATCGTGGCCTCAAACCCCCGGAAGAGGAAGAGGCCATCTTGTGTCCTCTGTGGCCGGCTATAACATCTGCCGATAGGCCCTTACTATAACATCTGCCCCTTGGCCACCATAACATCTGCTGCTTGGCCCCACTTACCATCTGCCGCCCGGGCCCATTTACCATCTGCGGCTTGGGGCCATTTACCATCTGCAGCTTGTGGCCCATTTACCATCTGCCCCTTGGGGCCCACTTACCATCTACCCCTTTGGGGCCTACTTACCATCTACCCCTTGGGGCCCACTTACCATCTAACCCTTGGGGCCTACTTACCATCTACCCCTTGGGGCCCACTTACCATCTACCCCTTGGGGCCCACTTACCATCTACCCCTTGGGGCCCACTTACCATCTATATATGGTTTTACCATCCAAACCATCTGAAATTCCAGTGAAAACGAGCAGAGCTCCACCAGGTCCGGTAAGTTTGGCCGCTTCCCTCCGTCTTCTCCTTGTGTTTTTGTAAAGTTTTTTTTTTATTTGGGTATTTTCTCTTCTAGGATCCGACTACAAGACAACATGAGGAACCTCTGGTGACAATATTCTGTCCCTGAAAACCTGCCAGAGGTGCGACCCCCGACCTCCTCCTCTACAAGTTAGCGGACCTGAATCCAGCCGATCCTGAAGACGGAGTCAGAGCTGCAAAAAATCCACTTAAATCCTAAAAACTTTTTATAAATAAACATAGTGTTTTTTTAAGAAAAAATGGTGTTTTATTTCACTTAATTATCAAATTGCACACATTTTCCTCAGCCCCTATTTTCTTCGGGTATCATAAGGGTATAGTAAGTAAGAGCTGGAGCCTGAGGGGGGAGTTACCCATTTTTAAAAGCGTAATATTTAAATTCACACATTTTTTCTATAAAATCTGCATGTCTCCCCCAGGTAAAACTCCATCCACTAGTAATATCTCCATTAAGGGTAGGTTAATAAAGTACATTCAAGATGGCCGCTCTGATGCTAAGCCACTCTTTGTGATGTCATCATTAGAATCCTGGCATGGTCACATGTTTTGTGATGTCATCATTAGAATCCTGGCATGGTCACATGTTTTGTGATGTCACCATTAGAATCCTGGCATGGTCACATGTTTTGTGATGTCCCCATTAGAATCCTGGCACGATAACGCTTCTTGTTTCCTTAGCAACACTATCTGTGATGTCATCGGCAAGAGAGTCTGAGTGTCATAATTAGTGGCATGACTCCGGGGCATAGATAGGGGGTCAGCACCCGTTACCTGAGTGGGCCCCCAATCCAGATAATGCCGCACCATGACTACATGTAATAAAGCTAAATAGTGACTGAATATTACCACTGTACTGTTACTAACACACCACAGGAAGATCAGTATTACCCCCGTACATTAATAACATAGTAATATCGTGTGTATGGCTATGGCTACACTGCAACTTTTTGTAGCGCGACTGATTGATTTTAACTATTGAATGACCGCTGCAGTCCACAAGATTGCATTCATTTGGATTGCAGCTGTAGTTCAATAGTTAAAGTCAATCAGTTGCGCTACAAAAAGTTGCAGTGTAGCCATAGCCTAACGCCTCATGCACACGGCCGTTCCATGCATTGGGGACCACAAAGCTCTAATTTTTGCAGCACAGAGGCACAGACAGAAAACCCATAGTGCTTCCGTGGGGTTCCATGCCTCCATTCCGCACCATACCTTCCAGATTGTGGACCCATTCAAGTGAATGTGTCTGCATCTGAGATGTGGGCTGGTGTTCACATATTGTGGACCCGATGTTTGCGGGCTGCAGTACGGGCCATGGCCAACAACGGCCATGTGCATGATGCCTAAGGCTGACAAAACACATACGTCCATCCAGGTCGGCCTGTTATCCTACAAGTTGATCCAGAGGAAGCCAAAAAACTCCTGTGAGGTAGAAGCCAATTTTCCTCACTTTAGGGGAAAAAATTCCTTCCTGACTCCAATCAGGCATCAGAATAACTCCCTGGATCAACGACCCCTCTCTAGTAACTATAACCTATAATATTATTACCCTCCAGAAATACATCCAGGCCCCTCCTGATCTCTTATAGTGAACTTACCATCACCACCTCCTCAGGGAGAGAGTTCCATAGTCTCACTGCTCTTACCATAAAGAGTCCATAGTCTCACTGCTCTTACAGTAAAGAGTCCATAGTCTCACTGCTCTTACAGTAAAGAGTCCATAGTCTCACTGCTCTTACAATAAAGAGTCCATAGTCTCACTGCTCTTACCATAAAGAATCCTCTTCTATGTTTGTGTACAAACCTTCTTTCCTCCAGACGCAGAGGATGTCCCCTCGTCACAGTCACAGTCCTGGGGATAAATAGATGATGGGAGAGATCTCTGTACTGACCCCTGATATATTTATACATAGTTATTACATCTCCCCTCAGTCGTCTTTTTTCTAAAGTGAATAACCCTAATTTTGATAATCTTTCTGGGTCCTGTAGTCCACCCATTCCAGTAAATACTTTAGTTGCCCTCCTCTGAACCCTCTCCAGCTCTGCTATGTCTGCCTTGTTCACAGGAAAAAAAGATGAAAGAGGCCTATAATTGACATCATAGGTAGACCTCAACTATGAGAGACAAAACAAATCCAGAAAATCACATTGTCTGATTTTTAAAGAATTTATTTGCAAATTATGGTGGAAAATAAGTATTTGGTCACCTACAAACAAGAAGATTTCTGGCTCTCACAGACCTATAACTTCTTCTGTAAGAGGCTCCTCTGTCCTCCACTCATTACCTGTAGTAATGGCTCCTGTTTGTTACCAGTATAAAAGACACCTGTCCACAACCTCAAACAGTCACACTCCAAACTCCACTATGGTGAAGACCAAAGAGCTGTCGAAGGACACCAGAAACAACATTGTAGACCTGCACCAGGCTGGGAAGACTGAATCTGCAATAGGCAAGCAGCTTGGTGTGAAGAAATCATCTGTGGGAGCAATAATTAGAAAATGGAAGACATACAAGACCACTGATAATCTCCCACGATCAGAGGCTCCACGCAAGATCTCACCCCATGGGGTCAAAATGATCACAAGAACTGTGAGCAAAAATCCCAGAACCACAAGGGGGGACCTAGTGAATGACCCAGGGGCATTGCTAGGCTAAAACATTCGGGGCCTGGGCCCCTGATGTTTTCTCCCAGGCCCCGAATGTCCTGCCTGTTAAACAGACACAATTGTATTGCCGTCCTCAGGACGGCAGTACAATTGAATCAAACACACTGCAAGATATGTAGGACCTATGATTACATCACAGGTGATGTGATCAGTGCCGTCCAATCCTGCACTGGTCACATGACTGTGACATTTTCGCAGGTCCTTTTCAACCCCTGTCTTCTAAGGTTGAGTCTAGAATGGAGTTGTTAGAAGGAGGTCCTCCTGCTATGGAGCCTGGAGTCAGTATTCTACTGGAGTCAGTATTCTAGCCTGTTCAGTGTAGAGCAGGCTAGAATGGAGTTGCTGGGAGGAGGTCCTCCTTCTGAAGTCAGTATTCTAGTCTGTTCACTGTGGAGAAGGCTAGAATGGAGTTGTTAGAAGGAGGTTCTCCCCCTGGAGTCAGTATTCTAGCCTGTTCACTATAAAGCAGGCTAGAATGGAGTTGTTAGGAGGAGGTTTTCTTGTTCTTTATGTTACTTATTAAATTCTTTACATTCTGAATTAAGGAAATAGGTTTACTATTATTATGAATTTCCTTTATTATTATTATTTGTATATTTTTTATCTATGCTATCAAAAAGGTTCCATCCCGGTTGTTTTCACACATGGATAATAAGAGAAATAAAATGTTTCAATATATGAGCAATGTGTGGCTATTTTGCAGCAAAACTATATAGATTTTAACAATTTTATTAACAGCCTTGCGGTTTTGCATCCTAACATCTCCATTCTACTACATTACTGCAGACAGAGGACCTCCTCCTAACAACTCCATTCTACTATATTACTGTCTGAAGACAGAGGACATCCTCCTAACATCTCCATTCTACTACATTACTGCAGACAGAGGACCTCCTCCTAACAACTCCATTCTAGCCTACTTTACACTGAACAGGCTAGAATACTGACTCCAGAAGGAGGACCTCCTGCTAACAACTCTATAGGTTACACTGCTGACTATACAGGAGGAGGACCTCCTTCTAACAACTCCATTCTACTATATTACTGTCTGAAGACAGAGGACCTCCTCCTAACAACTCCATTCTAGCCTACTTTACACTGAACAGGCTAGATTACTGACTCCAGAAGGAGGACCTCCTGCTAACAACTCCATTCTACTATATTACTGTCTGAAGACAGAGGACCTCCTCCTAACAACTCCATTCTAGCCTACTTTACACTGAACAGGCTAGAATACTGACTCCAAAAGGAGGACCTCCTGCTAACAACTCCATTCTACTATATTACTGACTGCAAACAGAGGACCTCCTCCTAACAACTCCATACAGAGGATCTCCTCCTAACAACTCCATTCTAGCCTACTTTACACTGAACAGGCTAGAATACTGACCCCAGGAGGAGGACCTCCTTTTAACAACTCTATAGGTTACACTGCTGACTATATAGGAGGAGGACCTCCTTCTAACAACTCTATAGGTTACACTGCTGACTATACAGGAGGACCCCGTTCTAACAACTCCATTCTAGCTGATTCTATAGTGAACAGGCTAGATTACTGACTCCAGGATGAGAATCTCCTTCTAACAACTGTCCAGGTTACATTTCTGAGTATACAGGAGGAGGACCTCCTTCTAACAACTCCATTCTAGCTGATTCTATAGTGAACAGGCTAGATTATTGACTCCAGGAGGAGGACCTCCTTCTAACAACTCTGCAGGTTA
This sequence comes from Rhinella marina, assembly GCA_900303285.1. Lineage (NCBI taxonomy): Eukaryota > Metazoa > Chordata > Amphibia > Anura > Bufonidae > Rhinella > Rhinella marina. The sequence goes on along the minus strand of ONZH01020821.1, from coordinate 7,600 downwards.
TATTACTGATAATAGAGGAGGACCTCCTTCTAACACCTCTGCAGGTTATATTACTGACTCCAGGAGGACCTCCTGTATAGCCAGCAATGTAACCTATAGAGTTGTTTGAAGGAGGTCCTCCTCCTGGAGTCAGTAATCTAGCCTGTTCACTATAGAATCATCTAGAATGGAGTTGTTAGAAGGAGGTCCTCTTCCTGGAGTCAATAATATAAGCTATAGAGTTGTTAGAAGGAGGTCCTCCTCCTGGAGTCAGTAATCTAGCCTGTTCACTATAGAATCAGCTAGAATGGAGTTGTTAGAAGGAGGTTCTCTTCCTGGAGTCAATAATATAACCTGCAGAGTTGTTAGAAGAAGGTCCTCCTCCTGGAGTCAGTAATCTAGTCTGTTCACTATAGAATCAGCTAGAATAGAGTGGGCAAAAGAAGGTCCTCCTGTATTTGCTGTGACTTTTATTATAAGATATGATATACAGGGATTTTAATAAATATTTCAAAAAAATATTGATATATTTAACCCTTTATAACCTGGCCGATTTTTGTGTTTCCATTTTTTACCCTCTTCCCTAATGTAGTCTGTGTAGAGAAGTCTAGAATGGTGTGGGAAAAAGTAACCAAGCCTGTTCAGTGGTTAGGCCTCATGCATACAACCTTTGCGGTCCACAAAGTGCGGAACCTTAAAATACGTATGTGAACCATACGCATTTTTTTGCAGATCCATTGACTTTGATGGGTTCACGGTCTGCATTTTGAGGACGTATTCTATCAGTTTTTCAGTCTTCAAATCGCAGACCCACAATATACGGATGTGGTCTGCGTGGCGTCCAAATTTTTTTTTGCCTTCTCATCGACAATGCATTTTGCAGACATATTTTAACTTTTTGCAGAACAGATATACAGATGCAGAAAGCACATAGATAATCTGCATCCTTTACATATTCATATTTCTGTTCTGCAAAAGATAGAACATGTCCTATACTCGTGAACCACGGACCTATTAAAGTCAACAGGTCAGAAAAAAAATGCAGATTAAACATGGACGGTATCCGTATTTTGTGGACCTTCGATTTCCTAACTGCAAAAGGAGTTATCTGTAATCTATCTTGTTCAGTGGCTAGAATGAGGTCCTCTTTCTGGAGGCTTTAATATATCCTGTTTAGTTGTTGGTCTATAATATAGTCTGAGCAGTTGGTAGAATGAGGTCCTCCTTCTGGAGTCCATAATATATCCTGAGCAGTTGGTAGAATGAGGTCCTCCTTCTAGAGTCCATAATATATCCTGAGCAGTTGGTAGAATGAGGTCCTTCTAGAGTCCATAATATATCCTGAGCAGTTGGTAGAATGAGGTCCTCCTAGAGTCCATAATATAACCAGAGCAGTTGGTAGAATGAGGTCCTCCTTCTGGAGTCCATAATATAACCTGAGCTGGCTAGAATGGAATGTGTCCTATTTTTGAGGTGAAATCTTACACTCACGTTACTCTTAGGTAAACTATTACATGTATTTGTAATAGAAATTAAAATTGAATGGCAGTGTGGATGGCTTAAACCTGGCACAGTCACATAGATTTTACAGTGAGATGGGTACAATGCTGCAACTCTCGCAATATGTTTTGTAAATGACAAATGTGTTCATAGAACTATAATTGTTCTAAGTAGGGGGGATATGGAAGACATGCTTTAGGTTTATACAGTTGTAGGAAGTCAAGTGCAGACTCACCATGGGCCCATTTGGTAAGATTCCTTGGGCCACCCAAGCTCTCATCATGGCAGATGGACAGATACACAATGACCTGACCCTTCCAGCATTAACACTGGGAGCATCAGGTACTTATGTGCCCGGCCAGAGGCCACAGCTTTCCCCCATGAATTCAACTCTATCACTGCCCTCAGGACAGAAATAGAGTTGGACAATGTTAATAAGACCCCTATTCAGACCCCCAATATTTATAAGACCCTATGTTAATCAGACCTCAGATCTGATAGAAGAAAAAAATGTAACTGTCCTGACGCTCACTGCTCCTGAGATCGTATGCTGTTCCTACTGCGCGGTGCTGTGACCTGACATCACACAGCGTGAGGACACAGAGGGCGATGATGTTCTCACACTGTGCGCAGGTCAGGGAGTGGTAAGTACAGAGCCCACACAGGGAGTGCTGTATTCACCGCTCTCTGGTCCTCCTGTACTAATGAGCGCTGCCACAATGGAAGTGCTCATTAATATTTGCCCCACAAGACACACTGACATTCTCCCCCCTCAGCTTGGTCTTATAGAGAGAAAAGTACAGTATTTGGGGTATTGGTGAGTACAGCAGGCACATGATGGGAAAGATGATTGAAAAGTGAGAACTGTAAGTTGTCTTTGTGGCAAACTCTGCAGAGCTGAGACATAGCTGAAAGAAGTCAAGACGGTCCTGACTGACCTTGAATACAGATGAGAAAGCAGAATGTTTACATCAGAGAAGATATCACAGGATGCAATAGGTAAGTAGTGCTGTATTCTCCATTATATCTGGTGATGCTGAAGGCAGGACTGGCTCGGGGTTGTGGTCTGTATCTCAGAGGGAGATTCTGGGGGGGATTTTGTGCTGCTCTGTTATTTGCGCTTCAGAAGAACCAAAAATCCAGTGGTATCTGTTAAGGCTTAGAGGTATTTTGCGCTGAATTATAGTATTGCTGACCCCAACGTGGGCCACTAACGTCCTAGTCTACCCCTGTATGTTAATTTTGTGTATATACCTAGATTTTATTACATGGCAACCTTAAGGTAACAAATTCCCATATTTCACAAAATACAACCTGTTACAGCCCCCCCCCCCCTTATGGACAATCTTTTCTGTGTGGAGTTATCAAACTGGTATAAAGCAGAACTGGCTTAGTTGCCCATAGCAACCAATCAGATTCCACCTTTCATTTTTCATAGCTCCTTTGCAATGGCCAACTAAGCCAGTTCTACTTTATAGCAGTTTGATAAATCTTCCCACTATTCCTATAGTGCATTGTATTTTAATGTCAGTACTATACAGAGAGGCGGAGCCTGCTGGGGAACACTCAAGGTTGGCTTGGGGGCTATACTAGGTCCTGGCCTGCATATACTGTACACACATCAGCAATCATGTGCAGGGTCCAATGGGAAACAGCGGGAGTCCACTCCCTCTGTAACCGCTTACATGTGGGAAGCACCATGTAAGATGTTAAACAGTCCGGATCGGCGCTCCTGCTGGTCCAGGCTGTTAGTGAAGGAACACAGCTCTCATGTGCGTGCAGCGCTTAGACTGGGCCGCTTATTGATCACCGGAGAAATGCGTTTTGGTGGTCACTAAGGGGTTCAAGTCAAATAAAACTATGCAAAAGAAAGGCATGTTTTTTTTTCTCCAAGACGACAAAGTTTGAAATCCTATTTTCCTCAGTCTGCAGCAGCTCGCATGGCGTTCTGTAGTGAATCGAATCTCTGCAAAACAGGCGTCATGTGCAGCAGCAAAGTCCTAAGGAAACAGAAAAAGAGTCTCTTCAATAATAGGAAAGGTTACGTATAGTGCAGCATTCAGCCTAAAAACCTGAAACATAAGGCACAGATGATAACGTCTTAACCCCAGGGAATGCAGGTTCCACATGCATGCTGAGCCCACTCTGTATTCCACCTTTCCTTGGTGCTAAATGGCCTCCAATACATACAGGGAGAGCGGCTACAGCTTTATAGCTGCACTAATGAAAACCAGCCAGTGGGGCAGACAGGTTAATGAGAGGCACAATACATTTTAATGCAACAAATGCCCCTTATAATGTGTGCCAGGGCATAAATACCACCCTTAATGCCCCCAGTTGAGCTAATGTCCCCATATGTGTCAGTATATCCATATATAAAGCCCCCGATTCAATGCCGTCATAGTACTTCTCTCCCCCTTCCCCATAGTGCCCCCATAATGTACCAATATAAAATGCCCCTATATAGTGCCCTGGTGTCCCCCGTACTTTGCCAGTATAAAATACCCCTTCTTAGTGCCCCCCATAGTGCTCCTCTTTCCCCCTTCCCTATAGTACCCCCATAATATGTCCCAGTATAAAATGACCCCAGACAGAGCCCCCCATATAAAATACCCCTTCTTTGTGTCCTCAGTAGATGCCCCCCAATAATGTGCCAGTAAGAAGTGCCCCCATAGCGCTCCTCTCCTCTCACTAACACTTACCTACATGCTGCTTTCAGCGATGCGATGCCTCTTCCGGCCTGTGTCCCACTCTGCACAGCCTCTGAGGAATGAGGAAGGGAGACACTTGTCACTAGGGCCACACCGCCTGAGGTGATCGCCTCACCTCGTCTAATTTGTGGTGCGGCAAACCGATGCTCAAAATAAAATGGCTCAGTATTTTTCTGATTCAGATGAGCTGAAAGCTCAATGAAAGTGTGAACCCAGCCTCACACTGTCTCTATAAACCCAATGGGGCATGTTTACTAAGACCGGCATTTTACGCCATTCTTAGGCCCCTTGCAGACGATCTTGAGACACATAGGTCTCCCGCAACGCATCTACTGGCCTGAACGGTAAGAGTTACATAGCATCATAAATCAATATAATGCTATGCGATCCCCGTCAGTGCCGGAGTTCAGGCCAGTAGATGCGTTGTGGGAGACCTGCGTGTCTCACGTTCGTCTGCAAGGGGCCTTCGTTTCCCCCTTGCTCTGCCATAAGATTAGTCCAATTTATGATGAGGCGTGAGCCTATATCACAATCCTTGTGCCTGGTGATAGAAATAAGCCAGTCCTGGCCCTGCCCCCAACACACCTGCAATCCGCCCCAACTGGCGAACACGGCGTAAAACTGTACAGCTGGTTAAAAAAAGGGGGCTTGAGACTATTTATAGATGTAGCTCGCTGTGCTCTGCTGTTTCTGCAGCTCCCACACATCGCAATAGGAGCTACTGACACAGCGAGCACCCATGCGCTCCACTGTTTCCCAGCCGGTTGATGGTTAGAACTGTGTTCTGATCTTGCCTTAGTAACGGCGAGCTGAGACAACCCCTCACATCTCAGACCACATGTACAGACCATGAGTGTGTTCCCTTCAGACAGTAGTTTACATCCCACACTTTTCCACAACGCTCTTTTTATACAAAGGATGTTACCTGACAACTGACCAACCTATAACACATCCTAACACAGACTATACACTACACCCCGCGGCAACTGTCCCCTCAGACTACACCCCTTAAGCACCCACTACATTACACAGCCTGACAACTGCTCTGGGTGCCCACATCCTTCACAAACTACACCCCATAGCCACTAAAACTTCTCATGATGCTCAAAGACTGCTCCTAAATCCCATTTTCTCACAAAGGGTCCTATTACACCTGGAGATTCTGCAGGCGATTATCGGGAGGGAAGCGTTCCTTCCTGGCAATCGCCTGCTAATTAATGGAGGAGACACATTTACATTCAGTGATCTCCTCCACAGTATGGGGAGCACTTATCACTAATGTCATCCCCATACAGAGGCTCTCCGTCCCAGCAATTACCAGACTCGCTAGTGGAGGAGACTGCTGCCATTACATGCCGCAATGGGAGGAGGGGTGATCGTTAATGCCATCGCTCATCCCCGTACTTAGACCCACTGTCTCATCCTGAAACCCCAGTCCCAGAAAGTGATCCTGAACTGCTCTCTATAGAGTATCCTTGCCTCACACAGAATACACCCCCATGACTAAGCGTACAGCCTCCTGACTGCTCTCCATTCTGCTCACCCCCTCCGCCAATGTGTGCACTCCATAAACTTACAATCCAAAGGCACTGGACCGACATATCCGGCTCAGAGACTCAACCACACAGCCATACGACCTGTTATCACACTCTGTCTGTACGGGACCCAGCGCTGGAGCGCTCCTCTCCGTCTGTACAGGATCCAGCGCTGGAGCGCTCCTCTCCGTCTGTACGGGATCCAGCGCTGGAGCGCTCCTCTCCGTCTGTACGGGATCCAGCGCTGGAGCGCTCCTCTCCGTCTGTACGGGATCCAGCGCTGGAGCGCTCCTCTCCGTCTGTACGGGATCCAGCGCTGGAGCGCTCCTCTCCGTCTGTACGGGATCCAGCCGCCTTGGGAGCGCTCCTCTCCTCTCCGTCTGTACGGGATCCAGCGCTGGAGCGCTCCTCTCCGTCTGTACGGGATCCAGCGCTGGAGCGCTCCTCTCCGTCTGTACGGGATCCAGCGCTGGAGCGCTCCTCTCCCCTGACATTAGTGACTGGGCACCCCTCTCTTGTGCCATTCAGCTCCCAGGAATAAGATCTATGGGGTGTGAAAACACAAACATGTCACCACAGCCACATAAGTAGAAAATGTAAGATGAGGCATTAAACTCCAAACCACCACATGAAGCCCAAACCCAGGAGCCACACTCCAGACACACATGCCATACACCTCCCTGTAACTGCAACACCCCCTCCTCCAGACTGTGTAGTTCCTATACTCCATATACATACTACAATGGACGCCCCTAACTTTATAGACTACACTAATAAGTCCTAGGACCACTCCTCATTCTACCCCACTCTAGCAGACAGCAGGACAAGTACCCTGCAAGGGTCCCATACACCCACACATACCCCACTGACCCCGATGGGAGTCACACAGTCCCCGATGTGTGTGATGGGAGTCACACAGTCCCCCGATGTCTTCTTCACTATTGTGTACTCCTGTGGATGGAGAGAGACACTTAGGGAATAAACCCTTCAGGGGCCATGTGCTCTCCTCCGGCCCTTTCCTCCTGGGTACAACGTGCCTACTTACCTTCTCATGGCTCCTACAACATGACTATTGGTCACTGGTCACATGACACATCACTCACCATACTGGGGCTGATCTTCAGGTTCTCCATCACTTGGAAGGTCTGGAGGCCGTTCTACAGGACCCTGGACTCTTCCTATCACTTCCTATGATGGATTCTCCTTCCCGATGTCTGACTTGTTACAGAATACAATAAAGAGGAGAGAAATCTAGAAAAGTTTACCTCTCCGCTCAGCAGGGAGATGATCTCCAAGGTGAGGTCTAATATTCTTCTGCTGATCTCCTTCCTGTCCATCCTTGGTGGCTCATTCAGGAGAAGGCTCGTATTGCTGGTTTTCTTCATCCCTCCTCCAATAAAAGGAATAAAGGTTAATCAGTGAGTCCCATGTCCCCTATAATGAGGTTGAGAGAAAGTACATCTCATCCCCCAAAACTCAGACCCTCATAAAGCTGCACTGATGGGAAAAACCTTAAACTCTGTGTGTATCTAAGCTCCTGGCAGTGGAAACCTCATTCACACAGAGCAGATTCTCTCATCCAGCAGCGAATGATGACAACCCCCACTATCCCCACTACCATACCTCTCAAGTGTCCCTCTTTTGGATCCATGTCCCTCTGTCCCTCTTTGATTCTTAAATGTCCCTCTTTTTGACCTGGGGAATTAATACATAACTGTGCATTAATAAATTTACTAAATTGCTCCTTACTAAAGTGTCTATACCTATAAATTAGAACAGAACTTCATTATTTGGTGCAATTTGTACCTTAAAATATCTATAATCTGATTATTTATGTGCTTTATATTTATATGGACATTGAAACACAAGAAAAAA
>ONZH01020820.1:0-61694 GCA_900303285.1 Rhinella marina | reverse complement strand
GGAGCCATGATCATTTCCACCCAGCTTTCCCAGAAACAGATAAACAGCAGAGGACGACTTGAGGATTTTACGTTTACGGATGATTTTTTTTTTTTATTAATATTTTAGAGGCGAGTTCACTTTAAGGGAGTCAAAAAACATTAAGAGTTTAAAAAATAAAACAGCAAAAAAGTAAAAGTAACAATAACAGAAAGATTCTTATTCTTTTTAAGACATGGCGTTATCTGAGCGTCGAGAGTCACATGACTAAACGATAAAACAAAAGGTGGTGAATGAACAGGTCCAGACGGCGAGAGCGATGCAGCAAGCAGATCTCTCCGTGAACCCAGGGGGCGGACGAGACGCCACGAATCATGCTGGCGACGAAGAAGCTGCATCCGGAGGGTAAAGTGCATAGTGTCGGCGCACACGTCATATATATTGCTTCAGAGTAAGTGGAAGTGACAGGCCGCACTGCACCCTCATCCAGAGCTCACAGCAGCCCCTGCTGAATCCCTGTCTGCTGGGAGAGGCCGCACTGCACCCACACCCAGAGCTCACAGCAGCCCCTGCTGAATCCCTGTCTGCTGGAAGTAACAGGCCCCACTGCACACACATCCAGAGCCCACAGCAGCCCCTGCTGAATCCCTGTCTGCTGGAAGTAACAGGCCCCACTGCACACACATCCAGAGCCCACAGCAGCCCCTGCTGAATCCCTGTCTGCTGGAAGTAACAGGCCCCACTGCACACACATCCAGAGCCCACAGCAGCCCCTGCTGAATCCCTGTCTGCTGGAAGTAACAGGCCCCACTGCACACACATCCAGAGCCCACAGCAGCCCCTGCTGAATCCCTGTCTGCTGGAAGTAACAGGCCGCACTGCACACACATCCAGAGCTCACAGCAGCCCCTGCTGAATCCCTGTCTGCTGGAAGTTACAGGCCCCACTGCACACACATCCAGAGCCCACAGCAGCCCCTGCTGAATCCCTGTCTGCTGGAAAGTAACAGGCCCCACTGCACACACATCCAGAGCCCACAGCAGCCCCTGCTGAATCCCTGTCTGCTGGAAGTAACAGGCCCCACTGCACACACATCCAGAGCCCACAGCAGCCCCTGCTGAATCCCTGTCTGCTGGAAGTAACAGGCCCCACTGCACACACATCCAGAGCCCACAGCAGCCCCTGCTGAATCCCTGTCTGCTGGAAGTAACAGGCCGCACTGCACACACATCCAGAGCTCACAGCAGCCCCTGCTGAATCCCTGTCTGCTGGAAGTTACAGGCCCCACTGCACACACATCCAGAGCCCACAGCAGCCCCTGCTGAATCCCTGTCTGCTGGAAGTAACAGGCCGCACTGCACCCTCACCCAGAACTCACAGCAACCCCTGCTGAATCCCTGTCTGCTGGAAGGGAGAGGCCGCACTGCACACACATCCAGAGCTCACAGCAGCCCCTGCTGAATCCCTGTCTGCTGGAAGGGAGAGGCCGCACTGCACACACATCCAGAGCTCACAGCAGCCCCTGCTGAATCCCTGTCTGCTGGAAGGGAGAGGCCGCACTGCACACACATCCAGAGCTCACAGCAGCCCCTGCTGAATCCCTGTCTGCTGGAAGTAACAGGCCGCACTGCACCCTCACCCAGAACTCACAGCAACCCCTGCTGAATCCCTGTCTGCTGGAAGTAACAGGCCGCACTGCACCCTCACCCAGAACTCACAGCAACCCCTGCTGAATCCCTGTCTGCTGGAAGGGAGAGGCCGCACTGCACACACATCCAGAGCTCACAGCAGCCCCTGCTGAATCCCTGTCTGCTGGGCTTCACTGAGGTGGGGGGGGGGGGGAAATGTAGGATCCGGTATAGAGGAGAAACGAACAGGATACGAAGTTACTTTAGGATCATGTGGGACAGATCTCTGGGACGAGAAGGTGCTGCATCGTCAATATAGCGCTGGACCCCCTTGCTGGTGCCACTCCTGGCCTCCCATGGTGCAGAGAACTGCAGCATGGCCCCTTTCTGGTGAATGGAGATGTACAGCAAGTCCCAGCACTAAATTAGAACTGCTACATACCATCACTTTATAAAATGGGAGTACCCTTTTAAACATCTCCATCAATAAACTGTTAAAGGGGCCATACAGGGGTAAAGTGATGGCACCATGGACCCTCCTGACCACTATAGCAGGGCTGTAGCAGCAAGCTCCCGTGTAGCTTCAGCGCCAACTTCTGTTGACAAAGCTACACAGACCAGCTGCTGGACGATCAGCTAGCAGCGGCCTATAGGCCAGCATTAGAAAACTGCGGATGCTTTTTATTTAAAAAAAAAAAAAAAAAAAAAAAAAGGGGGAAGGGCTGTGGCTGGTATGACATATCAGGCTGAGCTGTAATACCACACACGACCTGTGGTCAGGGGTGGTGCCGTTTGTGGAAGATTGCAGCCATGTTTTTCCAAGACTGGACAACCCCTTTAAATTATGGACAACCCTTCTAAGCTTTCCCCATGGTCATCCGCGGCTGTTCGACTGCCCACATATATCACAGAGATCGGCCAGATAGGACACGTATGGGCAGGTCGTGTCAGCACGGTGCCGATTTCGAAGGCAGCTTTGGATGCGACTGGAGTACGAGACAAAACCTAACACATCCCCTCACATATCATACTCTGATGGTGGAGTCACGCTTTACGGCGCCGTCAAGACCTGCTTGTTACATAGCTCTCCGTCGCCATCTAGTGGCCGCCCCCCTTCTTGCTGCAGCGGTCAGTTCACGAATGGGACGTAAAGAAATTAAAAACAGCAAAGTGTATTATGAAGCAAATCTTGTAACATTATAGGCAAAAGAATGGACGGACTGTACCCCGGGCACGAGGCGCCATTCTCCTGGAAGCCGTAGTATTTGGGGGCGATGCTCTGCATACTCACACACTGCAGAGGATTACCAAAAAAAATAATATATTGAATGTGGGGGGAGGGAAGCGAGGGGGGTCATTTCTTCTATCATCGTCATTGCTAAAAGTCTAAAGGTTCATATTTATATATTTATCGTAAAAATAAAAAAAACGAGAGCGATGCAAACGTATTAAACCCTCTGCCCTTCCGTCAGCCCCATGCAAGTCCCTGGCAGTGAAGAGGCCGGAAAAGTTTTCCAAGGTCGGCATGTTCCTGGTTGAAAGGGGGGGATGCAAAGGGTTCTCCGGTCTGCGAGGAAGACCCGGGGGCACCTCCCCTCCCCCCGTGCTGAATGTTCTTCACCAGGATGGAGAAAGATCTTTGACACGGTCACTGGAAAGGGAGTGGGAGGCCGGGCCGATGCGGGGGAGGTGGCAGGTGAGCGGGGACATAAGGTATACGGGGTAAAACGAAGGAGGGGCGGTGCTGATATACAAGTCCGTTTTTTTATTTTTCCGTGGCATCTTTTTGACCAGCGCGGTACCGAATCTACTGCCTCGGAGCCTCTTCTACCACCTCGATGCCATGCTGCTGCAGCTGCGCCCGCAGGAGGGTGTTCTCGTTCTTCTGCTCTTCTATCTGGTAAAGGGACAGGAGACGACAAGGTCACATGACATCGGCTACGCAGAGGCAACTGGGCTCAACTTAAAAGGGGTTGTCCGGGAGGAGAGCATCATCTGGGATAGGCCATCGTGGCACCCCCGCCATCAGCGTCTGAAAAGACCGCGGCGGCATTCGAGACCAGTGATGTCACGTTCATGGTCGTGGCCTAGGTGCAGCTCAAGTGAACAGACCTGAGCTGCAATACCAAGTACAGCCACTATACAATGCAGGGCGCTGTGCTTGATAAGCTATGAGGAGGCTGAGCCGCTCACCAGAGTCCCGTGGTCTCTTCAGACAGATGACTGGTGGTGGGGGAAGGGGGGGTGTGATCCTGAGGATGGGCCATCAATATCAAAACCCTGGACAACCCCTTTAATTCTTAAGGTAGTAAAATATTTTCACAATTTTTTTCAGGAAACACGGATTTTTTTTTCTCCTATTGAGAGAAATATTTTCTCCTGATACGTCTGATTCAGCAACTACTGCTTGTATTCCCCATGAAATAACTATTCTGGAGCATCTATTCTTTTAACTATGCCATTGTGCTGTTCCTCTATTATTCCCGCTAGAAGTTTCTGACCAAATTATTAGCACTTTACTATGAAGGTTTCCAGTTGGGGGTGTGTCTCTGTCAGACACTAACCAATCAGTGCTGCCAGTATTAGACCGTTCAGGGACACACCTCCAACACTGGACCATTATTAATACTTTTCTAGAAGGAATAAGAGAGGAATTAAGCACAGAATCACAGGATTAGATGAGGATCTACTAAAACAGACATTTTTTCAAAAAGTCTTTTTAAATTTACTCTTTAATTTTACAAACCAACACTAAAAGCAGGACGGGTCCTCCATTCTTTACATATTATGAACAGTTTCGGGAGACCGGAGGGGCGAGGGTAATTTGTATTATTTATTTGGATTTTTATGACAATTTTTTTAATATACTGTATATATTTTTCCCAGGTCACAAACGATCTCTAGGGGACACTCCTTCACTTCTACATGGTGTGGATGGATTTCCACGGCTATTATCCTTGCTCAGGTATACTATTAATAGCATTTGCCTGAACGCTCGCTCCTCTCAACTCCTCCATACACACTCGGCTCTGCTGAGCAAGCTTGTGTTGTCAATGGCAAGGGAGGAGATGGTCGCTGCTCATCTCCAGCTAACACAAAAGCACGAGGCGTAGAAATTCTACTTGCCCAGCGATTTGCTCCGGCATCATGTGTCAGGGGAGAGTCGGGAGACCCCCATACGTATTAGGTTAATGGAGGGCTCTGCTGATGACGACCAAATGTGTAAGGGGCACGCCCCCAGCCAGTTAATATGGTGGCATAGCACTCACCTGCTGACGCAGCATCTCGTTGTCCAGCTGCAGCCGCTCGGCTTCCTTGAAGGTCTCCTGCATGCGCTGATTGGTCTGGCGCAGCTCGCGGATGTAGTCGCAGGCTTTGGACAGGATTCCGCCTTTACTTTGCTGTATATCGGAAACCAAAAGGGATTTGTTAAAACCGAGAGGAAAAAACAGATTCCCGTATTAAGCCATTGATATCACAGCATGTGTCTTCTGTCTCTCTGCTGCTTTCTGGACGTGTTTTAGGCCCCTTGCAGACGACTGTGTGTCACACTGAGTCCACAGCGCAGCTCCCGTCCTGACCTCCCGGCACTGCCGGGGTCACATAACATTATAGTGATTTATGATGCCATGTAACCCATACAGTTCTGGAATGCGGACAGCACTTCAGTTCCACGGCCCCACAAAAAAAATAATGCGGACGTGTGAATGGACCCCAAGGGTTACATAGCTTCACAAATCAATATAATGCTGTGTGACCCCGGCACACTCGTCTGCAAGGGGCCTTAGTCAAGGATTGGCAACCTTTAGCACTGCAGCTGCTCTGACACTACAACTCCCAGCAGGAACACATGCTCGGCTGTTCTTCTAACTCCCATAGAAGGGACAGGAGCACTCTGTGCTGGGAGTTGTAGTTCCAGAACAGCCGTAGTGCCGGAGGTTGCTGATCCCTGGTCTTAATGAACATGAAAGCGCCTCTGGAGACAAATGGGGTAATTTATCAAAGTGGTGTAAAGCAGAACTGGCTTAGTTGCCCATAGCAACCAATCACAGTCCACCTTTCATTTTCCAAAGGAGCTGCCCAAAATGAAAGGTGGAATCTGATTGGTTGCTATGGGCAATTCAGCCAGTTCTACTTTACACCACTTTGATAAATGACCCCCAAAATACTTTCACTATTATGTTAGAGGAGGAAAACCCCAGCGCCTGAAGTGTCCCCATTGGAGGCCACTTGGCACCAGGACCGGTTATATACAGAGGGGGCTCAGCATATGCGGAATTTACTGGAGGCCATTTTTGACCAGAAGAGGTAGCATTTAGTGTAGGTTCATGTCCAAAAAGAGATCACCTTGCCGTGGTGGACGGGCACAAATAATATTGTGCCAAGAATCTCATGTTTACACAATGAGCATAGCATTAGCTGTAGTATATATTATACAGGGAGTATGGCAGTATTATTTTGGGTTTGCATTGAGCCGGTTTTGATGTGTTCCCCATATGACAAGCAGCTCTACAATATAAGGGCCCCCAGACGGCTCCTCATACCTCAGCCCCCCCTGCGGGTGTAACACATGCATTTTGACATTGTGTGTAGATGACTAAGTATGAACAGGACCATGCTCAGCCTTACTGCTCCGGTCTTGCTGCTATCTGTATTGCAGTCTGGAATGATTTTTGACAGCTGGACGATCCAATTGTTAATCTTGTCTCTCCTTCTCCTCTCCACTGCGGGAAGAAGAGGGGAAAAAAGAAAGAAATCAGACGTGTGATAAATCAGATGAATGGGACCAATTCTCAGGAATGTTATTTTATTAAAGAGGACCTCTCCCCCCTCCTGACGCCTGTTTTAATCGCTTCATGCATTCCCCCTGTAATAACAATTCTGGAACATCTATTCTTATGTCTGTATGTTGTGCTATTCCTTTATTATTCCTACAAGTTATGAATGAATTGCTAGCAGTCTGCAGTAAGGGAACAGAGGGGAGGTGACCAGTTGGGGGTGTGTACCTGCACAGACTGACTATCCAATCAAATGCACACCCCCAACTGGTCACCTCCCCTCTGTTCCCTTACTGCAGACTGCTAGTAATTCATTCATAACTTCTAGCAGAAAATAGAGACATAAGAATAGATGATCCAGAATTGTTATTACATGGGGAATGCATGAAGCTATTAAACCAGTCATGCCAGGAGGGGGGAGAGGTCCTCTTTAAATCTAGTCGCATCAGTTTGCTTTGTCACGCCGCGGTCACATGGGGCGTGTACAGTGAATCCGAGTATACATGTCATTGCTCTCCTTCTCTGTAGGTGGCGCTAGACTTTGGAGAGTGTATCCTGCAGGGAAAAGACAAAAGGGGTCTCTGGGAACTGATGTGTTAAGTGGGGGCCGCACCCTCAGAGTTAGGGTAGTTTGGTAAAGAAAGAAAAAAAAAAAAAAATGATAATTGAGATTTTTTGTTGGCAGTACCGTCCAGCCCTAACGTACAAATATAACAACGATGAGACGCCCCCTTACCTTCATTGTGTTGTGCCCGGCGCCGCTCGTCCCGGGGGGTTCTGTTTCCATCCATTTTTCTATAAAGAGAAGCACAAGCTTCAATGAAAAAAACTGTTCCTACAACTGAAGAGGCTCATGGACTTGCAAACATAGGGTTAAAGTCGACCTACTGTCTATTTTAGTAAATTATGGAGCGTTTTTTAAAATTGGAACGCTTGCTCTGCAGTCCCTCTGTTAGTACTCCTAGAAATTTCCTCAAAATTGTTACCACTTGGGAGGGTATCCTTTCACACCAGTCAGTGCCGTTATTGCAGGGACACACCCTGTCCCTAGAGTAACACCCTGTCCCTAGAGTAACACCCTGTCCCTAGAGTAACACCCTGTCCCTAGAGTAACACCCTGTCCCCATTTTATTCTTGAAGACTATGGGCGTCATTTATTCAAAGGGTTATTCCCATCTTTGACAATGGGGGCATATCGCTAGGATACGCCCCCATTGTCCGATAGCTGTGGGTCCCGCACCTATATCGAGAATGGAGGGGGGGAGCGCTGCTCCTGGAGGACCCCAGGGTTTCCCGGGGTCCGGCCACCACCAGGCGCAGCTCCCATAGAAATGAATCGGAGTGCACTGCGCATGTGCGGCCACCGCTCCCATTCATTTCTATGGAGCAGAAGGAAATAGCTGAGCCAGCACTTGGCTATTTTCGGCAGCCCTATACAAATGAATAGAGGGAGGCTGCGCATGCGCAACGTGCCCTCCTTCACTTCGGGGGATCCGTTCTGGATATAGGTGCGGGTCCCAGCATATCCTAGCGTTATGCCCCCATTGTCTAAGATGGGAATAACCCTTTAAGCTCGGCGTTTTAGACGCTTAATAACCCCTATATCTGGCGGTGGATCCGCTGAAGTTATGAAGGGGCGCTGGCCTTTACATAACTTTGGCGGATCCACCTCCGCTTCTGAATGTAAGAATGCTTCCTTGCTGTCTTACACTTAGACCATTTCACCTAAAACAGGTGTAGAAAATGAAGAATGAGATGGCCCTGCCAGGGTTAAGTTTTACTCATTTTGGGCTAAAAATCATTTTTTCTATTAGTCTTTATTAAAAATGTTCAGGATAAAGGTCTCAGTCTTCGCCTAGCTGTGAGCAGATTACTTCGAACCAGTCATCGGCTGGCTATGTAGAGCCCTGATCTCTGAACTTCTGAGGGCTCAAACACTTATTGAAGCCACATTCTTATCAGTAAGATAGGAATTGAGCTCTAATGAGTGTTTATGAGCTCCAAGGAGATCAGAGATAAGCGTCGCAAGAGCCATCAGCTCAGCTGCCTGACGGGACACTGCCTGGTGCTAAAGAAGCCGTACAGAGAAAGGGGCTGAACATTTTAATAAAGAATAAAATTTATATTAAAATATAATTATATAATTATTAATATTTTAACATACCCAACACTTAAAATGCAAATGTAACTTTATAATTTATTTAAAATCAATAAATATTTATTGAAAAAAAAATTATATATTAAGATATATTTAATATATATTATTTTATTTGAAAAAAAAATGCCCACAAAGGAGCCCATAGCCTTTCATTTTCTAGGAAGAATAACTGAGGAACGGCACAATGAGCAGTTATGGGTACTGTGATTTCATGGGGTTCACATCTGTGCTGTGGGTCTCCGTTTATAACGGAAATCGCAATGAAAAGTCTGATCAGTCACACGACAAGTACTCAAGGACCCCAATGACTTATAATGGGGGGGGGAGGGGTGTGTTAGGTGCCAGGTTCTGCCGCCTGGTGGAAATAAATGTCTGAAAATCTGCAACGCAGCCTCCAACACAAATGTGAACAGGAGCTAAAACCACACAGTAAGTCCGCAGAGCGCAGATACGTACGGAGAGTAGGGGTGAGTGCGCGGAGCGATCGTCCTCTGAGTCCCGGCTGGAAGCACATCTTGAGGGGTCATCATGACATAGAACTGCCCTGCGGACAGGAAAGGAATACGCACCGGTTAGTCCCATCACATCCTGCCCGTTGTCAAGATCTCTGCTGGCTGGCACTGAACAGGAAGCAGTGAGTTCAGGTGATGTGATGATCACATGGTGAAGGGCTTGTGACAGCGGCAGTTATCAGCGCGTTAGATGGTAAAGATCCCCACGTGTACGCGTCACATGACCGCGGCAGACGTGGGAAGATTCCCACAGTGTACTATGTGCGGTGAGGACTCCTGATGAGAGCACCATGGGTGGCACTTACCTCCTGCTTGAGTCAGCGCGGGGTCGGTGGTCTGAACGGACACAGCCGTTGTTTCGCCCACGGTGGAGGCGGGGAAGTAGGCGAAGCGCGCCTCCCCACTGACCGCATCTGTAGAAGGGCTTCCGCCATTACTGAAGGGGTTCTGGATGACGGCCTGCAACCAAACAACCAATCAGAAACGAGATAACAAGTAACGGCGCCAGGTGCTGAGCTGCCCGCTATCACAGAGGACAAGCCAATCCACGGAGCCAAGACGTGCCAAGGGGTTACAGCCTGACAGCGGCACCTCTCCCCCCGATAATCACTGAGGGACCAGCCGAGAAATTACTCTTTGTACACATTTACCATCATAGCGTTCTCTACATCACTTCACATGTATACGGCACTATATAAACCTACAGCACAGTATACTTCTTTATAGTGGGCACATCCAGGAGCAGACATGGCTGGAGGCATCTGACAGAGGCTGGGAATACCCCGGTGCCCCCCTCATACCAGCAATGTGTGACCTCTGACCTGCGTCTTCCAGTAACATGACTTTCACGTGTCAGACAGAAACATTACTGCATGTAAAAGCTTCCGCTACACGGCACCAGCAGAAACCCCAGCTGTTTACATCCTAAAACAGCCGAACATGACCAGCTGACTGTTTCCACTTCCTCTTTTACTGCCATATCACAACATGGGGCATTGTGTATTATACTCCAGAGCTGCACTCACTATTCTGCTGGTGCAGTCACTGTGTACATACATTACTTATCCTGTACTGATCCTGAGTTACATCCTGTATTATACTCCAGAGCTGCACTCACTATTCTGCTGGTGCAGTCACTGTGTACATACATTACTTATCCTGTACTAATCCTGAGTTACATCCTGTATTATACTCCAGAGCTGCACTCACTATTCTGCTGCTGTAGTCACTGTGTACATACATTACTTATCCTGTACTGATCCTGAGTTATATCCTGTATTATACTCCAGAGCTGCACTCACTATTCTGCTGGTGGAGGTGTACATACATTACTTATCCTGTACTGATCCTGAGTTACATCCTGTATTATACTCCAGAGCTGCACTCACTATTCTGCTGCTGTAGTCACTGTGTACATACATTACTTATCCTGTACTGATCCTGAGTTACATCCTGTATTATACTCCAGAGCTGCACTCACTATTCTGCTGGTGCAGTCACTGTGTACATACATTACTTATCCTGTACTGATCCTGAGTTACATCCTGTATTATACTCCAGAGCTGCACTCACCATTCTGCTGGTGCAGTCACTGTGTACATACATTACTTATCCTGTACTGATCCTGAGTTACATCCTGTATTATACTCCAGAGCTGCACTCACTATTCTGCTGGTGGAATTCTCTTTACTTCTGTTAAATTCCTGACAAATCACCTTTACGTCTCTCACCTGAGCCACAGCTTGTGGTGTGCCAGCAAAGGCTGCCGTCGACACAACGCTCACTGCTCCGGTTGCGTCCCCCTGTCCGTCCAGCTGACCGTCTGTCACCTGGACAACCCTGTACGTCACCTGAAAACACACAGAAAACAATGTATGAGGAGACTTGAGGGGTCAGGATTAGCCTCTTGCACCACCTCAGGGTGCGTCACCCATCACTGTCTACCTGAGGGGACACAAGGGTTCTCGATACAACGACGTACCTGTCCTCCATTGTTCTCTGTGCGGAACTGGTACTGAATGTTGTGCTCTGAAAAGGCTGCTTGCTGGACGGCGGCAATGGCCACTGCCGTATGCTCGTCGGTGCTCGCCTCATCTCCTGGTGAGAGAAGAGGAAAACTGATGAGGTCTCTGCCACAGGGCCGGAGGACTCTGCTGACCCGGTCCAGCTCACACAGCGCCCCTTCACTTTCCTCAATATTTAGAGGGGATTTCCACTACTATATTGTGATCCCCTGACTGGTGGAGGTCCGACTCCCCCCCCACCACGACCAGTCCCTCACAGTGTAGCGGGTGCAGCGCCCCCACATTATATAGTGGCTGTGCTGGGTACTGCAGCCCAGACAGCTTCACTTGAATGGGACTGAGCTGCACGTAGATCATGTGACCGATGAAAGTGACATCACCGGCAACTCCAAACAGCTGGGTGTCGGGCCCCCACCGACCAAGTATTGATGAAATCAATAAAATCAACAAGCAAATCTGTATTAATATCACATTTTTGTTGCTGCAGACTCTGGATATACCTTTACAGCATTACCTACACAGGCACACTGTAACAAAGCCTCAGCTGTGTGAGCAGGATCAGCGCAGGAAGGGTTTTCAGCCTACTAAAGACATCCAAACACAATACAATTACTTACAAACTACTGGACAATCCCTTTAAGGGGTATTCCGGTTGGTACAAGATATCCCCTTTAAATTCGATGGTGGTCCTACTGCTGGGACCCGCAGACCACCTAAAGCGACCGGTTGCACATGTGAATGGTCGCTACATTGATTTCTATGGTAATTCTGTGATTGGTGGGGGTCCCATCAGTAGGACCGCCACCAATCAAAGGTATCTTGATAACTCGTACCCGCCGGAACACCCCTCTAAGGTCTGGGCCAATGTCAGCCATTATTAAAAGTTATCCCCGTCCGTCTGCTTGGTGTGGATTTGACCGTCGGACAGCCACCTCATGTTACTGGAGTGGGGGGCTCTCCTCTTGGTGGTCTACGTACCACTTTAGGGCCTCGCTAGGATTCATTTCTATGGATTTCTCATAATGGCAGAATCCATGAAAAATACATTTCCGTCGTCATTGGGCAAAATGACTTTTCTACATTAGCCCGATCGCCCTGCTGGCGGTGAGAGGACACGTGGCGCCCCCTTGCGGTCAGCGACGCAATCTGCACTGGTCAGAAACACAGGACAGGTGGATGACCTGGAAGCAGACTAATCTCTGAGGGAGCTGGAGGTCGGCCGTACCCCGGGGGTGAACTCTACCGCCGGGCACCAGGACGGACTCACCGTCATGTAGCTCCACCACTTCATCCGCTTCCTGTCCTTTGTCGTGGCTGCAAAAAAAAGAGAAAAGAGTAAGAAAGCGGAAGTGCGATGAAGACGACGACACAGAGACAATCCTGTGGATGTAACATCTGTAACGTAACCGCCTCGCAGACGTTTGGTCGCGGCCATTTTCTGAACAAAACAATGCCCCCGCCCTTACGGTACGACCACGTGCGGCGCAGATGGAGCGGCAGATACACAAACCTCATCCACGAACAATGGAAAGCTTCCACAATGAAAACCGCACACGACTTGACACCTTCTGCAATGCAAATGGGCCACCAAGGGTTAAAAAAAAAAAAAATGTAATAAAATAAACCACACTCGGCCTCACCGATGCGTCTGTGGAGGCCATTCTGGTGTTGGTCCGGTCTCCGCATGGAAAACATGAGGTGGGAGGTCAGCACCGCAGCACGGGTTATTTTATTGATTTTTTTTTTTTTTTTTTAAAGTATTTAAAAAAAAAAAAAAAAACTTTTAAGGCAAAGTCAGACTTGGACTTGAAGGGAAGGAGAAGTACAGACACGATGACCTCAGGACACAGTACTCACCTCACCTCACCATCATACACCGGCTCCGATCCACAAGACGTATCACATATCTACAGTACTAGATGTTTGTACCGCCCCCTGTCTGTCAGGACGAGCTGCCCCTCTGGACGCCCTCTGGGGCGCTCCACGGTATTTTCCGGGTGAACATTGTGCTATACAGGACCTGGAGACCCAGCATTGCTTCCCATACGTAAGGAGCCGCCTTACCCGTCTAGTTATCTGCTGATTTTTCTTAAATCCCATCCCTCAGCCGGACCGAGGAGGGAGGAGACCAGCGCCGGGAAGGTAAGTAATCTTTCCTTTAACCCTTTCTACCCCGGAGGTTTTTTCGGTTCTGCATTTTCGTTTTGCGCTCCCTGCCTTCAAACAGCCATAACGGTTTTATTTTTCTGTTCACATAGCTGTATGAGGGCTTGTTTTTTGCGGGACAAGCTGTACTTTCCAACGCCACCATTTAATATTGCATACGGTGTAGTGGGAAGCGGGAAAAAAATTCCAAACCGGGTGAAATTGCAAGAAAACGCTATTCCGCTACAGTTCTACGGGTTTCTTATTTACAGCGTTCGATGTGCATTAAAACTGATCCGTTACTTTCATTCTACTGGTCAGTACGAATCCGGTGATACCTAATATGTGTAGTTTTTCCTGCGTTTAGATGGTGATAAAATAATTAGAAAGTTGCCCCTTTTTTTTTTTCCCTTGTTATATCTTGACCCCTATAACTTTTTGGTATTTATGTGTACGGAGCTGTATGGGGGCTCATTTTTTGCGGGGCGGTCTGAAGTTTTTATTGATACCATTCTGGGGTGTGTATGACTTTTTGATTATTTAATTTTTTTTAGAAAAAAAAAGCAAAAAAACAGCGAATCGCCATTTGGACGCTTTTTTCCACCACACAATTCGCCGTATTGGAATTTTTTTTTTAATATTTTAAAAGTACGGGTGTTTTCGGTCACGGTGATACCCATGATGTCTATATTTATTGTTATTTAGGTATTTATTTTTTACTTATACGGAAAGGGGGGTGATTTGAACTTTTATATCTTTTTTATTTTTTATATATTTTTTAACATTTTTTTAAATTTTTTTGTGATTATTTTAAAGCTCAAATATGAGCTCATATATTGTGTTTTGTAATTTTTTTCTTTATGAGCAATCAGGGATTTACTAGATGCAGTTAAATCCATGAATTGCTCATTTCCTATCCTGGCCTGCCATCTAGTGGCCAGAATAAGAATTGCAGTTTGAAAACTGTAATCCTCACCAGCGAGGATTACAGTTTTCATATGGTGTACAGACACCCCGATTGGCCAATCACGGCATCAGTAAGGCCCTGGAAGTCTCCGCAGACGGAGGTAAGAATCGGCAAGTCTCTGCTGTTAGAAACAGCAGAGACTTGCCGGCCATGACGCCTGCCGCACCCACGAGCAGGCGTCATGTCCCCGCACCGCCCGAGCGCCGTACATGTACGGCGCCAGTCGGGAAGGGGTTAAAGGGGTCCTCTCACTTCAGTAAGTGGCATTGATCACGTAGAGAAAGTTACTACAAGGCACTTACTAATGTATTGTGATTGTCCATATTGCTTCCTTTTCTGGCTGGATTTATTTTTCCATCACATTATACACTGCCCGTTTCCATGGTTACGACCACTCTGCAATCCATCAGTGGTGGTCGTGCTTGCACACTATAGGAAAATGCATCGGCCTATGTGAGCTCCCGGCAACCAGAGAGGCTGGTGCTTTTTCCTATAGTGTGCAAGCACGACCACCACTGATGGATTGCAGAGTGGTTGTAACCATGGAAACGGGCAGTGTATAATGTGATGGAAAAATGAATCCAGCCAGCAAAGTAGGCAATATGGAGAATCACAATACATTAGTAAGTGCCTTGTAGTAACTTTCTCTACGTGATCAATGCCACTTGCTGAAGGGACACCCCCCTTTAAGGCTCACGCTCATCTTGCAGACAGCTTGAATGGGTCTGCAATTCGCAAGACACGGAGCAGAGGCACGGGGCGCTTCCATGGGACTTCGGTCCGTGCCTCCGCATGGGCACAGAGCGCACACATTCATGTGCATGACCCCTTACAGGTCCAGTTGGGTGAGAGGTTTGCTAAGCCTCTCGCCCAATTCTTGCACAAACCCCTTAAAATCATTATTTTTTCTTAATCTGAGATCCAGGAATGGATAACGTTGACCTCAGGATAGGTCATCATCAGATCGGCGGGGGTCCAGGCTGTTCTAGAGAGCCGCCACGATCACCGGAGCTCTGGTCAGCACAGCGCCGCACATAGTATAGTGGCAGTGCTTGGTATTGCAGCTCACCCCATTCACTTTAATAGGGGGTTAGGCTGCAACTGGGCCATGGGACGGATGTACGGTGACGCCCAATATCTGAGAAAGAAGCCACTTCTAACAAGCGACACCCCGGACAGTGTACAGTGGTGGAGGGCGCCTCCCCAGCAGTGATGGGCGCTGGCCTCGTGACTTTCCCACTGCCCCCGGCCCGATCTTACTGTACGGAGGGCGTTCCTCAGAGACGTCTTGGCTCGCTCCGTCTTGTTGTGAAACGTCTGATGACTCAGCTCCGGGGAGACGCCGCACATATCTCTGATATACCGCCATACGTCCTGCTGCACCGCGGCACAAAGCTCCTGCAAATACCCAAGACTTGCTGGTTTGATTCATCTTCATGGTCAAGATCTTTGCTTGCTGTCAGTGAATGAGAACAGTTTATATTCAGAGGCAGGAGACGTGTATACAATGCAGCCTGTCCTGCTCTCAGCTGAGGGTTTGCTACAATTGTATCCCCTTTAGACAATTCTCTGCCAGGTAAACGTCCAGACTCCGGACTGATACATTGTAGCAGATTACAGACGGAGCATTGTCCAGACTGGATCCAACTCCAACAGGACCAGCTGTAAACAGGCTGACACACTGTAACAAAACAGCAGCTCTGTAAGGCCATCAGATCACAGAGCTGCTGTGACACTACAACTCCCAGCATGCAAACACGCTCGGCTATTCTTCCAACTCCCACAGGAGTGAGTGAAGCATCCTGGGAGTTGTAGTTCCTGTACAGCCCTCGTGCTGGAGGCTGCCGATCCCTGGTCTGACCCACTGTAACGAGCTCACAGCTGTGAGTAGGAGGTGGCAAGCCTGTCAGCCTCAGTATAAAGAACGTCCTCATTCACTGACTGCAAGCAGAGGTATTAAAAGGGGAGAAGGAATTGATCAGAAAGCTGCAGAACGAGAACGTGAATGTCCAGTGAAACTGGCGGGGCCGACCGCTAACCCCTCCATACACATGCAAGCTCAGCCGAGGATGCACGTCTTCTCAAAAAGTACGTTTTTGTGGTGGTGGCGGCTAATCTCCCAAGAAGAAAAGGATCGGACGTGTTCTAATCCAGCTGCCTGATCTTTATCTCCAGAGTCGGGGTAGACGAGCGCGGGGCTCAGCCTGCATGTGCGGACAGCTTACAATTACAGAACCCGTGACACGTATGACGGAGCCGCTATAATCAGCTTACACTGCGCCCACAATGCGGAGAGCTGCCCTGACGCCGCGCTGGTTTCTGCAATTGCCAAGCAATTCCCTCACGGGGTAGTAAGGCTATTCCTGACACTGATTGCGTCCCCGTACACACGGTATAGCGTCTGACTGCCCGGACGGTCTGTGTGCCCATCTGCAGGGCCACTACCAGCGCCTGAAGACTATTAGGTGGCCCCGCCACCAGCTGTACCCCCTCCCCCAGCACTGTGCAGACATGGCGCTCGGCCCGGTGACTGGAGGATGTCACAGCGAGAAGCGCAGGTGACGACTTCCCCGAGGAGCCTTTGAAGTCGTCCGACTTCTTATTAACGAGCGGCGCCCTCCTTACATTTTAATCGGATTGTTGGGGAAGATTAACGCTTTCATGGCCGGCGAGAATTAGTGCGGCCGACGTCCTGGAAGCCTGAAGTACTGGGCGGTGGACAAAGAGGTGGGATCCTGGCAGGAGCTCCGCACTACATCAATGTAGCTGAGCCCAGTAAGCTCTGCTACACTACAGTGTAACACAAGCAGCTGAAACCCGTCCTATCCCAATCCCTCCGCCACACCAGTCACTTCACGTTCTCCCGGCACTTAGGGGGTTAATCTGCGTGGCTCCGGTTCTTCCGCCTCTGTGTACCTGGCTGCAGCGGTGACAACACGTGAGCGTTCCTGCCAATCACTGGCCGCAGCGGTGCACTGAAGAGATCCGCGATTGGCTGCAGCGGTCACGTTGTCCATGTGATGTCACCGCTCGTGACATTAGAATGCTGCGTGTCCATAATGGCGGCATTAGAAATCAGTATAATGCTGTGAGGCCTCAGAGGTGCGGTATGTGACCGCTCAGGCCAGTGATTGGCTGCAGTGGTCATGTGATGTCATAGCTGGTGCTGGATTTGTCAGCTCAGCTCACACTCCGGGGGCGAGCAGCTGTACACGGCGGTATAATCCATTATTGTTGCAGGCTTCCTGTCTACGAAAGGGTTAAGTGACTTATGATGCGGCTCAGTGCCAGACAGAAAACAGTGATGTCACCGCAGGCGATCATGTGATCCTGTCACATGACATGCAGAACCCTGGACATGTGCGGAGAAGTCAACACGTTCACAGCCCAACAGAAATCAGCCCCGATTATACCCACCACCTTGGTGGCCACCCAGCTTTTCCAGACACAGATGAAACCAAAAGACTCAAAACCACTGCCCTTAAAGACCGACAGTGGTCACCCAGCTTTCCAAGAAACAGAAAGACAAGGCCTAAGGACCTGCAGTTACTGGTGCTCATTCCCGGGGTGACCCCCTTAAGCTCTATGGCTCGCTGCGTCCACCTATGGAGTAACCCCGCTGTCACCCAGCTTTCCCAGAAGCAGACAAGCCCTTCCTGTCACATGACTACGTCCCTCATGAATTACTCCTGGCGCCGTTCAGCAGCTTGTACGTACAGGAGCTGTAATCCCGGTGAGCGCCACACTGAAACAAACCCTCTGACGTGCACAGGCCGTAGAGTCCACAGCTCCGTGACCGGGCCGGATGAAACATAAGGGGGCGGTGGGACTACAAGTTTCAGCCATCCCACAGCAGCAGGTGTGACTGACTAATCACTGCTCTCATGCTGTTAGTCGCTGTTGGGAAGTGGATCCGTCAGTAAGGCAATACATTCTTGCTGACGGCCTCCACTTACAGAATGGGTTTCTCAGCTGAGTATTTCTATGCAGTGGCCACTACAGGGGAATGTGACATCACAGGTGAGATCTTATTAGACACTGGGTCTTGCCACAAGAGGGCGTGACATTGCTTCCTGGCTGCCCTACAAAAAGGCTCTCAGAGGCTCCTTTTGGGTAGTGTACCTTTCTGCCCAGTTGACAGACTCATTAGGACTGAGAGAAGCAGGATGGTCTTTTCTATGACTTGTGAATGAGAAACCTGGACTGAAGCTGTATCGTCTTTAGGGATGAATCCAGGTCTGTGATCTGACGCTGGTCGGGTTCCAATATGGAGGCCTCATGAGGAGCGCTTCTATCCTGCCTCTTCTGTGGAGTGAAACACACTGTCCTCCGACTGCTGGTGA
The DNA here is from genome assembly GCA_900303285.1 of Rhinella marina. Classification (NCBI taxonomy): domain Eukaryota; kingdom Metazoa; phylum Chordata; class Amphibia; order Anura; family Bufonidae; genus Rhinella; species Rhinella marina. The sequence goes on along the minus strand of ONZH01020820.1, from coordinate 43,160 downwards.
TGATCGGGAAGCCGGTCACCACCAACAACTCAGTGATATGTCATCATGGAGGAGCGTCCAACTGGTATCTATCAGCAGGATAATGCTCCCAGGAATGTCTCCTCCAGATTTATCACCAATCCAGCATCTATAGGACCAGCGGGAACACCGGCTTCACCAGCCTACAAGTGTGCAGGGTCTACAGGCCGAGCTGTAACATCTGGGGCCGTATCTCATCTTGTATCCAGGCTAGAGGCCGTATCTCATCGTGTATCCAGGCTAGAGGCCGTATCTCATCGTGTATCCAGGCTAGAGGCCGTATCTCATCGTGTATCCAGGCTAGAGGCCGTATCTCATCGTGTATCCAGGCTAGAGGCCGTATCTCATCGTGTATCCAGGCTAGAGGCCGTATCTCATCGTGTATCCAGGCTAGAGGCCGTATCTCATCGTGTATCCAGGCTAGAGGCCGTATCTCATCGTGTATCCAGGCTAGAGGCCGTATCTCATCGTGTATCCAGGCTAGAGGCCGTATCTCATCGTGTATCCAGGCTAGAGGCCGTATCTCATCGTGTATCCAGGCTAGAGGCCGTATCTCATCGTGTATCCAGGCTAGAGGCCGTATCTCATCGTGTATCCAGGCTAGAGGCCGTATCTCATCGTGTATCCAGGCTAGAGGCCGTATCTCATCGTGTATCCAGGCTAGAGGCCGTATCTCATCCTGTATCCAGGCTAGAGGCCGTATCTCATCCTGTATCCAGGCTAGAGGCCGTATCTCATCCTGTATCCAGGCTAGAGGCCGTATCTCATCTTGTATCAAGGCTAGAGGCCGTATCCCATCGTGTATCCAGGCTACAGGCCGTATCTCATCTTGTATCCAGGCTAGAGGCCGTATCTAGTCATGCATCCAGGCCAGGGACCACCTATCAGGGTCCTAGAGCCTCCATTGAACAGTAGTCCCCCCCCATGGATTCCTCCCACCGCCTCCTCGGTGCAGGATTTTTCGTTACTGATTATATATATATATAAATTGGCAGGTAAGTGGCGGCACTCCGTGGTGATGAGGTGTACGGGGGGTGGGGGTTAGCGGCACTCCGTGGTGATGAGGTGTACGGGGGGTGGGGGTTAGCGGCACTCCGTGGTGATGAGGTGTACGGGGGGTGGGGGTTAGCGGCACTCCGTGGTGATGAGGTGTACGGGGGGTGGGGGTTAGCGGCACTCCGTGGTGATGAGGTGTACGGGGGGTGGGGGTTAGCGGCACTCCGTGGTGATGAGGTGTACGGGGGGTGGGGGTTAGCGGCACTCCGTGGTGATGAGGTGTACGGGGGGTGGGGTTAGCGGCACTCCGTGGTGATGAGGTGTACGGGGGGTGGGGGTTAGCGGCACTCCGTGGTGATGAGGTGTACGGGGGGTGGGGTTAGCGGCACTCCGTGGTGATGAGGTGTACGGGGGGTGGGGTTAGCGGCACTCCGTGGTGATGAGGTGTACGGGGGGTGGGGGTGTACGGGGGGGTGGGGGTTAGCGGCACACCGTGGTGATGAGGTGTACGGGGGGTGGGGGTTAGCGGCACTCCATGGTGATGAGGTGTACGGGGGGTGGGGTTAGCGGCACTCCGTGGTGATGAGGTGTACGGGGGGTGGGGTTAGCGGCACTCCGTGGTGATGAGGTGTACGGGGGGTGGGGGTTAGCGGCACACCGTGGTGATGAGGTGCATGGAGTGGGGGGTCCTGACCCCATTCATAAAGTATAAGAAGACCTCCGGCTCCACACGGCTGCACAGGGGGCGTTCCGGTCTGACAGTGGCACTTGCCTGAGACGCCCCCTGTGCAGCCGCGTGTGAAGTAAAGACTCGGAGCCGGAGTTCTTCTTATCCCTGGTAATTATATACACAGAGCGGCTCTTATGTAATATCACATCCCTCTGGACGGAGCGCGGCGGAGCGTTATCACACGGCCTGTAACATGTCAGTAGTATATACTCTGTATACGGATGCGGAGCACCTACCGCCCAGGCCGTATATTAGGGCTCATGCCCTGGGGCCGTAGACGTTTTTTGCGATCCACGGAACATGGATAGCGGCCGCGTGCGTTCCGTATTTTGCAGGTGGGAACATCTGACCCTCTGTAGAAGGGTCCGATACTTGTCTGTAATACGGAAATCAATGGGACGTGTTCTGTATTTCTGTAGAGGCCACGGAACGGACATATGGACGTGGACAGTACACTGTGTGCGCTGTACCAATGTTCTGCGGGACTATTACAGTGAATGAGTCCACATCAGACCCGCAAAACACGTGGATCAGAACAAAGATACGTGTGTGCATGAGCCCCTCATACATAACACGTTATATATCACATCACAGATATATAGAATAGATATAATACACCAGCGATATATAAACACCTCACGTTATATATAACACACCGGTGATATACATATAACACACTATCACCCCAGAGGCTGACACTATATATGTGCAGGGCAGCAGTGATATGTATGATATATTATATAATACTGCAGGGATATACATAGGACACTATTACACTGGATGCTGGCAGCAGTGATATATAATACTGCAGCATTACTGCTATCACAGGGGCAGCAGTGATATATGAAGTATATTATATAATACTGCAGGGATATACATAAGACCCACTATCACCACGGGGGCTGGCACTATATGTGGGGCAGCTGTGATAAATATGATATATAATACACTAGTAACACATTATATAATACACTAGTAATACATTATATAATACACCAGTGATACACATATGAAACTATCACCCCGGAGGCCGGCGCTATATTCAGGGCAGCAGTGATATCTATGATATATTATATAATACTCCGGTGATATATTACAATACTGTACTGATATATGTATATCACTGCTGTATTATATTATATAACACACGATCACCCCGGAGGCCGGCGCTATATACGTGCGGTGCCCGGAGGTGCCAGGCCCAGGCCTCCCTCAGCCTCCACGGTGCAGGCCGCAGCCTGGGGCTCGAGTTCTCACCTGGCGGCTGCGGAGGAGTCGAGGCTCTGATCCAGCATGTCCATGTGTCGGGGCTCGGGCAGGGAGAAGGCCCCCCCCGGGTCAGGCTGTGCGGGGCCGGGGCCCGGGGCTGCCCGGGGAGGAGGAGGAGGCGGGAGGCCCGACGGATCTGATCACGGGGACAAACACACGGGTCATGTGAGGAGATCCCTTCCCTGCCTCTCCTGCACCGCCGCCGGGACACGTGAGGAGAAGGGAGGCGGGGAGAAGCCGAGAAGCACCTCACACCGGGCAGGCACCGAGAAGCACCGGGAACGAGCGTCAGACGGGCGGGAGCGGGCGGGTCTGTCAGCAGCAGCCGCACACACGAGAGCGGGAGGGCAGAAAGACGAGCGGGCGGGCCCCACACACAACAAGCAGCGCTTAAACCACGAGCGGGCGGGCCCGACAAACACAAAGCGCACACACTTCTGGTTAGTTCAGCGCTGCGGGGAATATCGGGGCGGGCGGGCGCGACGCGCACAAGCCGCAAAGTTCAGCGCGGTCTATGGCGCATGAAGAGAGGCGGGCGGTCGAAACTTTACACAATGTTTCACGTTAATTTTAATTTATTTTCAGTAGTGGTCGGGCTTGTTTATTTTGTTTTTTGGAAAGATTTTTTTTTTCCCACAGTATTTTTTTCGTGTTTTTTATATACACAGTCGGGACGGATACGATTTCCTACTCTGCCAGTGACAGACGGAGATCTGTATGTCTTCTGTGTTTATTGACAGACTGGGGCGGTCGGTTGCTAAATTAACCATCATACGTAAGACGCGACCTTATCCTTCACTCAAATCATAGAGAAAAAATAAACGTGTGAAAAAGCGCCAAAAAGACGCGGGATCGCGCATGAGTTTGAACAAAGACGTGTTGGCTCCGCCCACACTAGCTTAGAAGAGGGGAGGGTCTGGAAGCTGTCAGCTCAGCGTCATGTGACAGGCCATTACCACGTGACGGGTGAAGAGCTGTCGGGCTTGGGAGGTGGAGGGGCTGCTCTGTCCATGGTCTAGTAGTCGGATATCTATATTTCTCTAATTTTTTTAATTTTTTTGGCTTCTCATAGACACCAACCAGAGTGCTGAGCAGTAACCAGGCACTTGCTGTGACACAGTGGCCATTGAGGCAGCAGTTTTTTTTTTTTTTAGTTTTTAAATTTTTTGAGTTTGTTTTGCACCATCACCTTTATTCTGCAGGCAGTGCGATCACAGATCATTTTCTGTAGTTAAGATGGCCGGCCTGGGGGGATGACGACCGCTGAGCGCCTCGCCATTGCATCGGGAGAAATCGTGGAAACTCCCTCCTCTCTAACCAGTGGGATGCCACGGTCACACGGTGGGGTGAATGCGGCATTTGATGGGTTAAATGACTTGGAATCCCCACAGGTATTAACATGGATGTTAAATGAACTTTAATTGGGGGGTAACAAGGGGTTAATGAAGGATCAGCGCTGATAATGAGGGGTTAAGGGATCAGAGGTGATAATGAAGGGTTAATATGGGATAGGATGTGATGACGAGCGGTTAATGAGGAATCAGAGGTGATAATGAAGGGTTAATATGGGATAGGATGTGATGACGAGCGGTTAATGAGGGGTTAATGAGGGATCAGAGGTGATAATGAAGGGTTAATATGGGATCGGAGTGATAACGAGAGGTTATTGAGGAATTGGGGGTATAATGAGGGGTCGGAAGGGATATCAAGGGGTTAATGAGGTATTGGAGATAATGGATCGGCGGTGATAACGAGGGGTTAATGAGGAATCGGTTGATAATGAGGGATTGGGGTGATAACGAGGGGTTAATGAAGGATCAGCGCTGATAAAGAGGGGTTAAGGGATCAGATGTGATAATGAAGGGTTAATGAAGGCTAGGAAGTGATAACAAGGGGTTAATGAGGGATCAGAGGCGATAACAAGGGGTTAATAAGGAATCGTAGTGATAACGAGAGGTTATTGAGGAATTGGGAGTGTAATGGGGGATGATAATGAGGGGTCGGGAGGGATATCGAGGGGTTAATGAGGTATCTGGGATAATGGATCGGCGGTGATAATGAGGGGTGGGGTGATAACAAGGGGTTAATGAGGAATTAGGGTTGATAATGAGGTATTGGGGGTGATAACGAGGGGTTTATGAGGGATCGGGATATAAGCCTCTGGCCATCAGTTATTTTTTGTCTTCACCCCTGATGTGGCGCAGTAACGGTAACCGCCAGTCTTGGCTCCGCCCCCTCCCGTATACTCACAGACGTCTGGGAAGCTGAGCTCTAGGCTCCTGATTGGTCGGGCCACCAACATGGCAGGGGCAGGGCGCTCTATGGTATCTGAACCATTGGTTACTATGACATCGGTTAGACGACCCCCTAAAATACCAATCAGGGGTCCAGAAGAAAGGAACTCCGCCTCCTGACTCCATAGGAAACAGAAGACTCCTGTCAGCAGGGCCCATGAGGCGTCATGGCGTGGACTGAAGTGTCAGTTGGCTAGAAAGTCAGTCCTGCCCCTTGTCTCCTTGGTAACAGGAAGAGTTTAGGTCATGTGACTTCTTAGTATGCTGCTAATTGGCTAAGTAGATCCTTCAGGTTTCTGTGGAGTCAGAGGGTGGGACTTGGCTCATAGAGTGTCTCCTCATTAATATTCATATATTCAAACCAAAATACCAATGAGGAACCTTGTAGAAATTAACTTCGCCTCTTGACTCTATAGAAAGCAGATTACTCCTGTCAGGAGAGTCACACCATGAACTGGGCGATAAGCCCTGCCCCTTGTCTCCTCGGTAACGGCAAGGGTTGTCAGTCAGCAGAGAAATGTGTCATGTGACCTCGTACTGCTCTTCTGAATGGCTTCTGAGGCATCAAGAGGGGGAGGGGTCTGTCCCACTTCATAGGGCACCACCTCATTAATATTCATATATTCAACTGTGGACCCACCTTTTGGCCACTCCCATGTGTAAAGGAGGAACCATGAATATTAATGAAGCTCTGGGGCGGAACGTAACAACCAATATGGTTCCTGATACGGTTACAAAATGGCCGCCATAATAGATGACCTGAAGGCCGCTATTTTGGTCATTTAAGGGATCTGAGTGGGTCTGTGTAATTAACTATCTCTGTACGGTGACCTTATGTGGAGCCAAATCACCACCTGCACCAACACTCCTGCACCGCTGAGGCCACGCCCATATACATACTGATGCATACTGTGATTTTCTTATGTTTTTTTTCCTATGCTTTTAATGTGCATTTAAGGATTGGCGCACAGGGGTGTGCACCGATCCCCACCCAGTCTCCCAGTGCCTTGGCATGAGACACTCTCCCAGGCAACGCGGACGCACAGTTCAACGCTCCAGATTTCTGGAAAATTTACGACAGTTTTTTGTAATTTGGCATACATTTTAATAAAAAGAAAATTGTTAAAAAAAATCGTCCTTGTCTCTCACCTGATCCGGAAAAAAGTGGAACAGGTTCTTTATTGCACTTCATTGAGTGCAATGGAAGCTATAATAATAAATCTGTCTGCCTGGAGCCACCACTAGGGGGAGCTCAGTGCACAGGAAGGTATACTGTTACCATTGATTGAAATAGAAGCTGTAATAAAATCTCTGTACTGAGCTCCCCTAGTGACAGAAAAATGCAGTGTTTTTGCGATTTTTGAATTCAAAGGTCCCGACCGTACCAAACACTGCCGCAAAAACTCCCGCCATGTGTGAATATACACTGAGGAGCAAAAGGGTAGCAATGTTTTGAACCTTAGACTTTCAGGCTCCACATCTCACCCTCCAATGCAGCATCGGACGTGAGACTCCCATCATTTTATAGACAATCCTCTCGGCTATACATAAACTGGACTTAGCATAGTAACTTAGCTTATAAGGCCGAAAAAAATCCCTCTGTCCGTCCAGTTCTTCCTGTTATCCTGCAAGTTGATCCAGAGGAAGGCAAAAAAAACCCCTGTGAGGTAGAAGCCAATTTTCCTCACTTTAGGGGAAAAAATTCCTTCCCGACTCCAATCAGACATCAGAATTACTCCCTGGATCAATGACCCCTCTCTAGTACCGTATTTTTCGCCCTATAAGACGCACTTTTTTCCCCCAAAAGTAGGGGGGAAAATGCGGTGCGTCTTATAGGGCGAATACAAGTGAGCGCTTCCATAAGGACGTAGGGACCCCCATCAGACCTCAGATCAGCTCACCCAGCCACTTATAAAGACCATACTTACCTGTCCTGCGCTGCCGCTGCCCTCCGGTCCCGCGCTCCACTGTCTTCCCTGCCGGCGCGCACTATGACCTGACGCTGATCTGAGGTCTGATGGGGGGCTGACATGGAGGGCTGATGTGATGTCCTGAAATTTATGGGCAGTCTGATAAGAGGATCTAATGAAAAATATTTTTTTCTTATTTTCCTACTCTAAAACCTAGCTGTGTCTTATGGGCCGGTGTGTCTTATAGGGCGAAAAATATGGTAACTATAACCTGTAATATTATTACCTCCAGAAATACATCCAGGCCCCTCCTGATCTCTTATAGTGAACTTATCATCACCACCTCCTCAGGCAGAGAGTTCCATAGTCTCACTGCTCTTACCGTAAAGAATCCTCTTCTATGTTTGTGTACAAACCTTCTTTCCTCCAGACGCAGAGGATGTCCCCTCGTCACAGTCCTGGGGATAATCATGCGGATAGGATGCGGATCCATTCATTTCAATGGGTCCTAAAAAAATGCGGACAGCACTCAGTATACTGTCCACATCCGTTGTGTGGTAGATACAGTTGTTGGTGCAGATGAAGTGGTCACTGGTGCTCTAGATACTGATGTTAGCCCGGTGGATGATGTGGGTGATGTGGTCAGGGAGGTAGATGGAGTTGTTGGTGCAGATGAGGTGGTCGCTGGTGCTCTAGATACTGATGTTAGCCCTGTGGGTGATGTGGTCAGGGAGGTAGATGGAGTTGTTGGTGCAGATGAGGTGGTCGCTGGTGCTCTAGATACTGATGTTAGCCCGGTGGATGATGTGGGTGATGTGGTCAGGGAGGTAGATGGAGTTGTTGGTGCAGATGAGGTGGTCGCTGGTGCTCTAGATACTGATGTTAGCCCGGTGGATGATGTTGGTGATGTTGTCAGGGAGGTAGATGGAGTTGTTGGTGCAAATGAAGTGGTCGCTGGTGCTCTAGATACTGATGTTAGTGCGGTGGATGATGTTGGTGATATTGTCAGGGAGGTAGATGGAGTTGTTGGTGCAGATGAGGTGGTCACTGGTGCTCTAGATACTGATGTTAGTGCGGTGGATGATGTTGGTGATATTGTCAGGGAGGTAGATGGAGTTGTTGGTGCAGATGAGGTGGTCGCTGGTGCTCTAGATACTGATGTTAGTGCGGTGGATGATGTTGGTGATGTGGTCAGGGAGGTAGATGGAGTTGTTGGTGATGAATGCAATGTTCTTCATGTAATGTTTACAAATGCTCGCAGCTTAGGCAACAAGATCTGCGAGCTAATATCAATAGTTTGTAGAGATAATCTGGACTTGGTTGTAATAACAGAGACATGGTTCAGAGATTGTAATGACTGGGAAACAGCCATTCCGGGATATACTTTGTATAGGAAAGATAGGGTGGAGAAAAGAGGGGGTGGGGAAGACATTTATGTTAAAGATACCATAAAATCAACAGTGATCCAAAATTTATGTAAGGAGTTGGAGACTCTCTGGGTCTGCTTTTCCCTATAGGCGGTAGGGAAAGCAAATCGTATGCTTGGCTGCATAGCTAGAGGTATAAGAAGCAGAAAGAGGGAGATTGTGATCCCTCTGTATAGAGCTCTAGTGAGACCACATCTGGAATACTGTGTTCAATTCTGGAGACCTCACCTGCAAAAGGATATTGGGTCCAAAGAAGAGCTACAAAAATGGTGGAAGGTCTAAAGCATAGAACTTATCAAGAAAGACTCCGAGTTCTTAATATGTATAGTCTGGAGGAGAGAAGATAAAGGGGGACATGACTGAGACCTTTAAATATGTTAAAGGACTGAATAAAGTTCAGGAAGGAAGGGTTATTAATAAGAAACAGAAAACAAGAGCAAGGGGGCACAATCTGAGGTTAGAGGGGAAAATCAAGAACAACATTAGAAAATATTATTTCACTGAAAGAGTAGTAGAAGCTTGGAACAAACTTCCAGCAGAGGTGGTTGGTAAATCCACAGTAACTGAATTTGAACATGTATCTATCCTAAGATAACAATAAAAGGATAATAAAAGGGCAGACTAGATGGACTAATCTTCTGTGTTTCTATATGTATAACCTTACATTTGTCAGTGTTAAACCTCATCTGCCACTTCTCTGCCCAAGCCTCCAGTCTATCCAGATCCATCTATAGCAGTGTATATATACAGTATACTGTTCTCTGTAGTATATATACAGTATACTGTCCTCTGTAGTGTATATACAGTATACTGTTCTCTGTAGTATATATACAGTATACTGTCCTCTATAGTATATATACAGTGTACTGTCCTCTGTAGTATATATACAGTGTACTGTCCTCTGTAGTATATATACTGTATACTGTCCTCTATAGTATATATACAGTGTACTGTCCTCTGTAGTATATATACTGTATACTGTCCTCTGTAGTATATATGTAGTATACTGTCCTCTGTAGTATATATAGTATACTGTCCTCTGTAGTATATATACAGTATACTGTCCTCTGTAGTATATATATACAGTGTACTGTCCTCTGTAGTATATATACAGTGTACTGTCCTCTATAGTATATATACAGTGTACTGTCCTCTGTAGTATATATACTGTATACTGTCCTCTGTAGTATATATACTGTATACTGTCCTCTATAGTATATATACAGTGTACTGTCCTCTGTAGTATATATACTGTATACTGTCCTCTGTAGTATATATGTAGTATACTGTCCTCTGTAGTGTATATACAGTGTACTGGTGTCTTCTGTGTTAATTACTTTACACAGTTTAGTGTCATCTGCAAGAATTGATATTTTACTATGGAAGCCTTCTACAATATCATTAATAAATATATTGAAGAGAATAGGGCCCAATACTGACCCCTGTGACAGTGACCCCTCCAATACAGACCCCTGTGGTACCCCACTAGTGACCGTGACCCCTCCAATACTGACCCCTGTGGTACCCCACTAGTGACAGTGACCCAATCTGAGTATGTACCATTAATAACCACCCTCTGTTTTCTATCACTGAGCCAGTTACTTACCTACATACAGACATTTTCTCCCAGGCCAAGCATTCTCATTTTATATACTAACCTTTTATGTGGTACAGTGTCAAACGCTTTGGAGAAGTCCAGATATACGACATCCATTGATTCACCGCAGTCCAGTCTAGAACTTACCTCCTCATAGAAACTGATTAAATTGGTTTGACATGAGCGATCCCTCATGAAGCCATGCTGATATGGAGTTATTTGCTTATTTTCATTGAGGAACTCCCAGATAGCATCTCTTAGAAAACCTTCATACAGTTTACCCACGACAGATGTTAAAGAGGACCTTTCACCACTTTTAAAAAATCAAACTACACTATGTACCTTATAGTTTATCCCCCTCTGATGGCAGCGGCGCTTTTTTTTTCCAAAAGGTCCCCCGGTGGCTTCACACGGCCCCCCGTTCTTCTGTCGGGCTTTATGTAAATTCAGAAGCATCGGAACAGGGAGGAGGATACTCCCTGTTCCTCAATGGGCGTTGCTTCTGCCCTGCTGTGAGCGCTGTCCAATCAGAGCGGACCGCTCACAGCAGGGTTGAACTCCTTTGGCCCTGCTGTGAGCGGTCCGCTCTGATTGGACAGCACTCACAGCAGGGCAGAAGCAACGCCCATTGAGGAACAGGGAGTCTCCTCCTCCCTGTTCCGATGCTTCTGAATTTACATAAAGCCCGACAGAAGACCGGGGGGCCGTGTGAAGCCACCGGGGGACCTTTTGAAAAAAAAAAAGCGCCGCTACCATCAGAGGGGGATACACTATAAGGTACATAGTGTAGTTTGATTTTTTAAAAGTGGTGAAAGGTCCTCTTTAAACTTACCGGCCTATAGTTCCCGGGCTCTGTTTTTGGACCCTTTTGAATATTGGCACCACATTTGCTGTGTGCCAATCCTGTGGAACACTCCCTGTCAGTATAGAGTCCTTAAATATCAGAAATAAGGGTCTGGCGATGACATTACTTAATTCTCTTAGGATACGGGGGGTGTATGCCATCTGGTCCTGGTGATTTGTCTATTTTAATCTTTTTAAGACGCCTCTGTACTTCTTCCTGGGTCAGACATTTAGTAGCTTTGCTTTGCTTGCAGCTATTTATCCTATGATTAGTTCTGCAGATTCTTCTCGTGACTGCAGTGTTCCTGTTTTGCTCCTAAAATTCTAAACTTTAATTTTTATCATTTTGTTAGTATTTGTAAATCCACCTTTGGCTTTCAGCACGGCCTGAATCCTTCTGGGCACGTTTTCCATCAGATTCAAGCATGTCTCTGCCAAAATCTGTTCTCAGGTCTCTTCTCTACGTTCGCAGTGTTGGCTCATACTGGTCGACTCACTTGGGTACTTATACAGCTTTTTCTTCACCTCTACCCACAAGTGTTGGATTGGGTTGAGGTCTGGGGACTGTGGGGGCCGATCCACCTCTACTTCATTGTCCTTGAACTATTTCTTCTTCAATCTCGTCATATCCTTCTGGTCGTTGTCCTGCTGGAACACTGTGTCGTCCTTTTCATACCCATAGTACTCGAGTGTACGAAGTAACTTGTCTTGTAGGATACTCACATATAGCTCAGCATTGAGACCACCATCCATCCTGGTCAAGTATCCAACGTCTTTGGCTGTGAGACAACCCCCATATCATCAGGCTTCCTCTACCGAACCTGACAGTTCCTTCAAGTTCTCGATTCATTGGCCTCCTTTTCCCTTGTTTCTTCCAGACCATTTTGCACCCATCGCAGCCTGGTCTATTGACTTTCTTCTCATCGCTCCAAATCACGCGTTTCCAATCTTCTACTGTCCACTGTTCATACTTTTTTGTAAACTCGAGTCAACGCTTCTTATGACGTCATTAAAGACGCAGCTTCTTCACCTTTTTCAGGCCACCAGTCCAGACTTCTATAATGCGTGTTGCACGGCGCTTACATGGACGTCTGTGATCTCATACGAGCCGCCTCCACTGACTGCAGATAGGTTGAGGGGAGGAGCCTCAACAATGGGGCGGAGTTAACATTTAAAGGGTTTGTCCGGGTTTTTTTTTTTCAGAACTGATAGACCTTGTGATGAGCCGACTTGTTGATTCCGATATTTTGCCTAGACGTCCACCTCTTGGCTTTGGATTGGACAGACGGACTTCATTTCGTATTCTTCCATCTGTCATGGCCTCACATGATGCAGTTTTGGAATTTTCTTCAACTTATGTATGAGATAGCCGAGATGATTTTCGATACAATGATGGGATTCTCACTTCCGAAGCTGTAGTGGATAGTGAGATGTGGAGCCTAAAAGTCAAGAGTTCTAAACTTTGTTACCCTTTTGCTCGTCAGTGTACCCTTGGAGTGCATTCACATGTCGCAGATCCTCTGCAGATTTACAAGCAGAACATTCACAGCACATGACAGATATCTATTAGTGTGATTAAAAGGTACAGGCGACCACCTTCAAGATTAACAGGCGACTGCTGCAGATAGGTTGAGGGGAGGAGCCTCAACAATGGGGCGGGGTTAACATTTAAAGGGTTTGTCCAGAATTATTTTTTTTTTAATGGCTATTTTTTTTTCCCAGAAACGACATCACCCCTACTTATAGTTTGTGCCTATACTAATTGAAGTGAATGGAGCTGAGCTGCAATACCTCACACAACCTGTGGACAGGGGTGGTGCAGATTTTTGGGTCCTGTTAGCAATTCCTGGACAACCCCTTTAAGCAAGTCTCTACACAGAGGAAACTGCAGGAGGCGTCAGTAATGGTTGTGTAAGAGCATGACATAAATCTTCAGCTCGCCTGCAAGCTCCTGCGGTGTCCTGGAAATTGGGTCTTGGTCTGATGATGGCAGCGTCAGCAGAATTAAGGTTCATGTTGTAAACCACAGTAGAAGTCTTCAGCGATAGTAGCCCACCCCATTTCCAGTTCTCCCCCCTCCCCTCCCCAAGACGGGGGCTAAAATATGACTGGTTGCTGGAGAAGTCACAGAACATAGTGGACGACTTTGCACCATGGATCAGACGCCGGTTCTCATCAGGGTCCTGTTCTTGGCACAGTTGCTTCCAGCAGGTAAGTGGTGCCGGCTCTGGGTGGGGATGAAGTAAGTGAATACAATTTAATGTGAAGAGTTAAATTCCGACAAGTTGGAACGCTCGGGTTTAAGGACTGGCTGGATTATCGGAAACTGTCAAAATACAGTCATTTGTATGCAAAAAAAGGTGATTTTTGCTGACTGTGGCAACTAAGAGGTTAAACAACCCGGATCAGAGTGATCTGTGGTCCCAGCTATTAGAGCGGGGTGTCTGCTCTGTAATACAGTGATGGCGTGGGTACAGCTCCTATACCCATGCTATCATATATAATCATGCTGTGCCATAATAGTACATCACTGTGTATTAACCACTTGTACGAGGTAGTGCAGGAAGGGGTTAATATTTTCTAATAAAGGAGCATCATATAAAGAGAAAAGGAGATGGGGGTTTGGTGGTATATGGTATAAAGAGGGTCTGAGAGCTGGAATAAGGACTGTTATATGCAGTATTACATGAGTAGTATTGCAGGTAAGCGGTCTGGATCGGTATTTTCATCATTTAGCATCTCCTTGTCTATGTAAGGCTCCACTTACATAGACATTTTGATCAAGTTTTTGACTTTGCTTTTCAAAATGTATGTTCTTGACTATGTAAGTTCTTTTCCAAGTAAGTTCTTGACTATGATCTTCATAATGTATGCTCTTGATTTTGTAAGTTCTCCACAATGTATGTTCTAGAGTATGTAAGTTCTTTTCTTTGCATGTTCTTGACTAAGTTCTTCTCAATGCACGTTCTTGACTTTGTAAATTCTTGACTTTGTTGCTCTTCCATTGTAAGTTCTTGACTATACAAGTGCTTTGCAAAGTATGTTCTTGACTATGTATGTTTTTGACTACATAAGTTATTGACTTTGTAAAATCTTCATAATATCTGTTCTTGGCTATGTAAGTTCTTGACTACGTCCTTTGAATGTTCTTGACCATGTATTTTTTTGACCACATAAGGTCTTGACTATTTCAATTCTTCATAATGTATGTTCTTGGCTCTGTAAGTTCTTTTCAATGTATATTCTTGACTTGGTAAGTTCTTTTCTTTGCATGTTCTTGACTAAGTTCTTCTCAGTGTACGTTCTTGACTATGTAAGTTATTGACTTTGTATGTTCTTCCAATGTAAGTTCTTGACTATACAAGAATGTTCTTGACTATGTTTTTGACCACATAAGTTCTTGACTTTGTAAATTCCTATAATGTAAATTCTACATAATTTATGTTCTTGGCTATGTAAGTTCTTGACTACATCCTTTGAATGTACCATATGTTCTTTACTATGTATATTTTTGACTACATAAGGTCTTGAATATTTAATTTTTCATAATATATGTTCTTGGCTATGTACGATAAGTTCTTTTCCATGTACGTTCTTGACTACATTCTTTAAATGTACAGTATGATCTTGACTATGTATGTCATTGACTCCCTAAGTTCTTGACTACGTAAGCTCTTTTCTTCTTTCATCACCACATGTTCTTGGCCATGGGGTCAAGATTACTAACCCACAGTTTTTCACCCCAGGTCTATTTGATCTAAAAGTGTTCCAATCCCCTCCGTCTCTGGTCATCACTCAGGGGCAGCATGCCAAGCTGGGGTGCTTTTTCTCTGGTGAATCCAATAGTAAAGGTGCCGTGTCCTGGCACAAAACTCAACTAGATGGGAACATGAGCACCAGCAATGTCGTCCCCCTGAGAAACCGCTTCTCTCTTGCCGATCCTAAGACTTTCCTGAGTGAAGGAGATGTATCATTGCTGATCAGTAACGTCACCCGGGAAGATGCTGGGATCTACTTCTGCAAGGTGCACATGTGGGAGAAGGCAGAGAAACAGGGGCCCGGCACCAGCCTCATTGTGTACGGTATGTGAACACCCTGAGTAATGAAGCATATCATTGGGATTGAGAAGTGCTGGCATGTACTGATGCTCCTGCCATTGTCCACCAGTGGACACCATCTTCTTTGTCTAGGTGCCACGAAGTCTACAGAATGCATTATTAAAGTGCGTCCACCACCTAATATAATACATCCTGTAGAATCAAGTGTTTATAACATTTATTCAAGCAGAATGTTCTATGGACTTTTCCACCATAGAAACCTCTGCATATACACTGGGCAACGGATATCACTCTACATATACACTGGGCATCGGATATTACTCTACATATACACTGGGCATCGGATATTACTCTACATATACACTGGGCACTGTATATCACTCTACATATACACCGGGCACAAGATATGACTGGGCCAAGCTAGCTTTTCTGCGGCCTGAGGCAAATCAGATATCACTCTACAGATACACTGGGCACCGGATATCACTCTACATATACA
Source organism: Rhinella marina (assembly GCA_900303285.1). Classification (NCBI taxonomy): domain Eukaryota; kingdom Metazoa; phylum Chordata; class Amphibia; order Anura; family Bufonidae; genus Rhinella; species Rhinella marina. The sequence continues at coordinate 27,519 of ONZH01020820.1, read as the reverse complement.
CTGGGCACCGGATATCACTCTACATATACACTGGGCACTGGATATCACTCTACATATACACTGGGCACAGAATATCATTCTACATATACACTGGGCACCGGATATCATTCTACATATACCCTGGCACCGGATATCATTCTACATATACACTGGGCACTGGATATCATTCTACATATACACTGGGCACCGGATATCATTCTACATATACACTGGGCACCGGATATCATTCTACATATACACTGGGCACTGGATATCATTCTACATATACACTGGGCACCGGATATCATTCTACATATACACTGGGCACTGGATATAATTCTACATATACACTGGGCACAGATATCATTCTACATATACACTGGGCACCGGATATCATTCACATATACACTGGGCACCGGATATCACTACATAAACTCTACATATACACTGGGCACCGGATATAATTCTACATATACACTGGGCACCGGATATCACTCTACATATACACTGGGCACTGGATATCATTCTACATATACCCTGGGCACCGGATATCATTCTACATATACACTGGGCACCGGATATCATTCTACATATACACTGGGCACCGGATATCATTCTACATATACACTGGGCACCGATATCATTCTACATATATACACTGGGCACCGGATATCATTCTACATATACACTTGGCACGGATATCATTCTACATATACACTGGGCACCGGATATCACTCTACATAACACTGGCACTGGATATCATTCTACATATACACTGGGCACCGGATATCACTCTACATATACACTGGGCACGGATATAATTCTACATATACACTGGGCACCGATATCACTCTACACATTACACTGGGCACCAGATATCACTGTACATATACACTGGCACCGGATATCATTACTACATATACACTGGGCACTGGATATCACTCTACATATATACACTGGGCACTGGGATATCATTCTACATATACACTGGCACGGATATCATCTACATATACACTGGGCACGGATATCACTCTACATATACACTGGGGCACCGGATATCACTCTACATATACACTGGGCACCAGATATCACTGTACATATACACTGGCACCGGATATCATACTACATATACACTGGGCACTGGATATCATTCTACATATACACTGGGCACCGGATATCATTCTACATATACACTGGCACTGGATATCATACATATACATACATATACACTGGGCACCGGATATCACTCTACATATACACTGGGCACCGGATATCATTCTACATATACAGTGGGCACCGGATATCATTCCACATATACACTGGTCACCAGATATCACTGTACATATACACTGGGCATCGGATATCACGCTATATATACATTGCGGCCACCGGATATCACTCTACATATACACTGGGCACCAGATATCACTCTACATATACACTGGGCACCAGATATCACTGTACATATACACTGGCACCGGATATCATACTACATATACACTGGGCACTGGATATCATTCTACATATACACTGGGCACTGGATATTATTCTACATATACACTGGGCACTGGATATCATTCTACATATACACTGGGCACCGGATATCACTCTACATATACACTGGGCACCGGATATCACTGTACATATACACTGGGCATCGGATATCATTCTACATATACACTGGACACTGGATATCACTCTACATATACACTGGGCATCGGATATCATTCTACATATACACTGGACACTGGATATCACTCTACATATACACTGGGCACCAGATATCATTCTACATATACACTGGACACTGGATATCACTGTACATATACACCGGGCACCGGATATCATTCCACATATACACTGGTCACCAGATATCACTGTACATATACACTGGGCATCGGATATCACGCTATATATACATTGGGCACCGGATATCACTCTACATATACACTGGGCACCAGATATCACTCTACATATACACTGGGCACCGGATATCATTCTACATATACACTGGGCACAGAATATTATTCTACATATACATTGGACACCAGATATCATTCTACATATACCCTGAGCACCGGATATCATGCTATATATACACTGGGCACCGGATATCATGCTATATATACACTGGGCACCGGATATCATGCTATATATACACTGGGCACTGGATATCATTCTACATATACACTGGGCACCGGATATCATTCTACATATACACTTGGCACTGGATATTATTCTACATACACACTGGGAACCGGATATCACTCTACATAGACACTGGGCACTGGGTATAATTCTACATATACACTGGGAACCGGATATCACTCTACATATACACTGGGCACCGGATATAATTCTACATATACACTGGGCACCGAATATCACTCTACATATACACTGGGCACCAGATATCACTCTACATATACACTGGCACCGGATATCATACTACATATACACTGGGCACTGGATATCATTCTACATATATCCTGGGCACCGGATATTATTCTACATATACACTGGGCACTGGATATTATTCTACATATACACTGGGCACTGGATATCATTCTACATATACACTGGGCACCGGATATAATTGTACATAGACACTATGCACCGAATATCACTCTACAGATACACTGGGCACCGGATATCATTCTACATATACACTGGGCACCGGATATCACTCTACATATACACTGGGCACCGGATATCACTGTACATATACAGTGGGCACCAGATATCATTCTACATATACACTGGACACTGGATATCACTGTACATATACACTGGGCATCGGATATCACGCTATATATACAGTGGGCACCGGATATCACTCTACATATACACTGGGCACCAGATATCACTCTACATATACACTGGGCACAGAATATTATTCTACATATACATTGGACACCAGATATCATTCTACATATACCCTGAGCACCGGATATCATGCTATATATACACTGGGCACTGGATATCATTCTACATATACACTGGGCACCGGATATCATTCTACATATACACTGGGCACTGGATATAATTCTACATATACACTGGGAACCGGATATCACTCTACATATACACTGGGCACCGGATATCATTCTACATATACACTTGGCACTGGATATTATTCTACATAGACACTGGGAACTGGATATAATTCTACATATACACTGGGAACCGGATATCACTCTACATATACACTGGGCACCGGATATAATTCTACATATACACTGGGCACCGAATATCACTCTACATATACACTGGGCACCAGATATCATTCTACATATACACTGGCACCGGATATCATACTACATATACACTGGGCACTGGATATCATTCTACATATATCCTGGGCACCGGATATCATTCTACATATACACTGGCACCGGATATCATACTACATATACACTGGGCACCAGATATCACTCTACATATACACTGGGCACTGGATATCATTCTACATATATCCTGGGCACCGGATATCATTCTACATATACACTGGGCACTGGATATCATGCTATATATACACTGGGCACCGGATATCATTCTACATATACACTGGGCACCGGATATCATTCTACATATACACTAGGCACCGGATATCATGCTATATATACACTGGGCACCGGATATCATTCTACATATACACTGGGAACAGGATATCACTCTACATATACACTGGCACCGGATATCATACTACATATACACTGGGCACTGGATATCATTCTACATATACACTGGGCACTGGATATTATTCTACATATACACTGGGCACTGGATATTATTCTACATATACACTGGGCACCGGATATCATTCTACATATACACTGGGCACCGGATATCATTCTACATATACACTGGGCACTGGATATTATTCTACATATACACTGGGCACCGGATATCATTCTACATATACACTGGGCACTGGATATAATTGTACATATACTGCTGTATGCACATAGGGCACCAAATAAGACTACATTTTCAGTGTACGCAGTCTGTCCCATTTACGTTCAGAACTACAACTCCCATCATTATGTTGTTGTATAACCTTGTCTTTCTCTGCTCTCAGCTCATCCATCACAACCAGAGATTTACCTGAAGGTATCCACACAGTCACAAGAACACGTGACCTTGACGTGTCGAACATCTGGCTACCACCCGCCGGGCATCGCGATAAGCTGGCACAGCAATGATATTATTGACTTTCCTGATCCTGGACCTGTAGAAATATGGGAGTCAGAACATGGCGACATTCAAGCTGCTCGTCACCTTATCTTACCGGCAACAGTTAAAACCAACATACTGACGGTGTCCTGCATTGTCCAGCATATATCCCTCACAGCGCCGCTGTATGCCAACTACTCTCATAGTGAGTCAGATGACGCTGGATGTAATTGCAGAGTTTTGACTGTAGATGGCAGTACATCCTTTAGGTTACATTTATCTTCTTTGTATCTTTTTTATTTATTCTATTTTTTATGCATTTATTTTTCTAGATATTTCCAAGTATGAAGTAAATGGCTACCAACTTGTCGAATATCTGAACATTCTTAAAATCGCTCTCATACTTGGACTGACAATCGTTATCCTTCTTACAAGTAAGATATGCTGAGTGGTTTATGAATTATCTGTTTCTGGGAGAGCTGGGTGATCGCCCATTTCAGGGCTATCATCTAGATTAGTTTTATATATATATTTTTCTCTTGATAAAAGTTTTATGTTTTTTTTTTTTTTACTTTTTTATGTCTAGTACAAAAGAGACGCAGAACCAAATGAGAAAAGTGCAAGATCCAAGATGTGAGTAAATTCCCCCACGTAATCCGAAATACCAGACAATCTGTAGAGAAAGCCATGGACAGCTTTGTAAAGTGAAACTTCATCATCACTTGCCGCTAGCGCAGGGGTAGTCAACATCCGGCACTCCAGCTGTTGTGAAAATACAGCTACCAGCATGCAAACCTGCTCTCTTCTTTTCAGAACTCCTATAGCCAAACTAGACACTGAGAGATTAATCGCCAAAGAGAGTAAAACTAACACTAAAATGTTCTTTAATCATATAAATGGTAAAAAGTATAAACCTGAAGGTGTCGGCCCCTTACAGAGTAATGAGGGAGGAGTTGCAGAGAGCGATGAGGAGAAAGCAAAGCTACTAAATATCTTTTTCTCCACTGTATTCACTGAGGAAAATAAACTGTCAGATGAAATGCAGAATATAAAAGTAAATTCCCCATTAAAAGTGCCCTGTCTGACCCAGGAAGAAGTAGAGCTGCGTCTTAAAAAGATTAAAATAGACAAATCGCCAGGACCAGATGGCATACACCCCCGTATCCTAAGAGAGTTAAGTAATGTCATCGCCAGACCCTTATTTCTGATATTTAAGGACTCCATACTGACAGGGAGTGTTCCTCAGGATTGGCGCATAGCAAATGTGGTGCCAATATTCAAAAAGGGTCCAAAAACAGAGCCCGGGAACTATAGGCTGGTAAGTTTAACATCTGTCATGGGTAAACTGTTTGAGGGTTTTCTAAGAGATGCTATCTTGGAGTATCTAATTGAAAATAAGCAAATTACTCCATATCAGCATGGCTTCATGAGGGATCGGTCATGTCAAACCAATTTAATCAGTTTCTATGAGGGGGAAAGTTCTAGACTGGACCGCAGCGAATCAATGGATGTCGTATATATGGACTTCTCCAAAGCATTTGACACTGTACCACATAAAAGGTTAGTATATAAGATTAGAATGCTTGGCCTGGGAGAAAATGTCTGTATGTGGGTAAGTAACTGGCTCAGTGATAGAAAACAGAGGGTGGTTATTAATGGTACATACTCAGATTGGGTCACTGTCACTAGTGGGGTACCACAGGGGTCAGTATTGGGTCCTATTCTCTTCAATATATTTATTAATGATCTTGTAGAAGGCTTGCACAGTAACATATCAATTTTTGCAGATGACACTAAACTATGTAAAGTAATTAACACAGAAGAGGACAGTACACTGTATATATACTACAGAGGACAGTATACTGTATATATACTACAGAGGACAGTATACTGTATATATACTACAGAGGACAGTATACTGTATATATACTACAGAGGACAGTATACTGTATATATATACTACAGAGGACAGTATACTGTATATATATAGTACAGAGGACAGTATACTGTATATATATAGTAGAGGACAGTACACTGCTACAGATGGATCTGGATAGACTGGAGGCTTGGGCAGAGAAGTGGCAGATGAGGTTTAACACTGACAAATGTAAGGTTATGCATATGGGAAGGAATAATGCAAGTCACCAGTACATACTAAATGGTAAAATATTAGGTAACCCTGACATGGAAAAAGAACTAGGAATTTTAGTGAACAGCAAACTAAGCTGTAGAAACCAGTGTCAGGCAGCTGCTGCCAAGGCCAATAACATAATGGGTGGCATCAAAAGGGGCATAGATGCCGGTGATGAGAACATAGTCCTGCCACTTTACAAATCACTAGTCAGACCACACATGGAGGACTGTGTACAGTTCTGGGCTCCTGTGAACAAGGCAGACATAGCAGAGCTGGAGAGGGTTCAGAGGTGGGCAACTAAAGTAATAACTGGAATGGGTGGACTACAGTACCCAGAAGATTATCAAAATTAGTGAAGACTGAGGGGAGATGTAATAACTATGTATAAAATATCAGGGGTCAGTAAGGAATCTCTCCCATCATCTATTTATCCCCAGGACTGTGACTGTGACGAGGGGACATCCTCTGCGTCTGGAGGAAAGAAGGTTTGTACACAAACATAGAAGAGGATTCTTTATGGTAAGAGCAGTGAGACTATGGAACTCTCTCCCTGAGGAGGTGGTGATGGTAAGTTCACTAAAAGAGATCAGGAGGGGCCTGGATGTATTTCTGGAGGTAATAATATTACAGGTTATAGTTACTAGACAGGGGTCGTTGATCCAGGGAGTTATTCTGATGTCTGATTGGAGTCGGGAAGGAATTTTTTTCCCTAAAGTGGGGAAAATTGTCTTCTACCTCACAGGGTTTTTTGCCTTCCTCTGGATCAACTTGTAGGATAACAGGCCGAACTGGAGGGATGGAGGGCTTTTTTTCGGCCTTATAAACTATGTTACTATGTATAGAAATGAACGGAGCATGCTGGGAATTGTAGTTTCATAACCGCTGGAGTGCCGAAGGTTGCTGACCCCTGTGCAAGCACATAGTCAGCAGAAGTTTTTTGTTTTTTTCCTGTAAAAAAAAAAATGCCAATGTGACTTGGAAACCGTCAGTAAGAAGGCTAGCTCCTTCTGAGACCTCTACTGACCCCCATTTCTCCTGGGGAGGCATTGGCTAGGTGAGTGTCCAGGACCTTCTTCATTTTAGTCTGTGGTAGTTATGGAAACAGTCAACATGTAGATAAATACATATGCATATTATTAGGTATAATATATGGGTTGGATGTAGTTGGGACCAAAATGGCCATTTGGTCCTAAAAATGAGCCTTTGTAGGATTTGGGGAGGGGAAAGGGGAGTGCATTAAAACAAATACCCAATTATTGGCGTTTGGTTGCAGGTTTGCATCTATATCTGGTGCCTTTCTTTTACAGTCTTTATATCTCCACCCAGGATGAGAACCGCGCAGCTCCCGGAAATAACATTATACGCAGCTCTGGTTGACGCCATGTGATCTCCGCCTATAATTCGCTTAGTATCTTTAGTCTGTATAAACTGTATCTTAGATATTGGAGCAATTAAAAGTGTTTAAAACTGAAATTTTGAGTAGTCCTGTCGTCATAGCCAATACTGGTGAATTTAAAAAGAATATACCCATCTCAAACCCCCTTCCCCCCACCTCCTCTCTAATTTAAATCTGTGAATCTCCACCTTGAACACAATGTCCTTCTCTGGCCTAAAATCCTGGTCCGATAATTTTGCTTTTATGTCTTAATAGGTGTCTAAATTTTGATTAAATCATTGAAGTAAATAATAAAATCTTTCAGCCTCCACTAGAGGGAGCTCCGGAGCATAATGCATACTGATTTATTATTGACCCCACTGTATGAATGTATGCAGTAAGCCCCAACCTAGTGAACATATTAGTGCAAATAATATGGTTTCCTAGTTTTTTTTTTAATGTTAGGACTTGGTGATTGTAGGAACATTAATGTAAGGTTATGCATATGGGAAGGAATAATGCAAGTCACCAGTACATACTAAATGGTAAAATATTAGGTAACCCTGACATGGAAAAAGAACTAGGAATTTTAGTGAACAGCAAACTAAGCTGTAGAAACCAGTGTCAGGCAGCTGCTGCCAAGGCCAATAACATAATGGGTGGCATCAAAAGGGGCATAGATGCCGGTGATGAGAACATAGTCCTGCCACTTTACAAATCACTAGTCAGACCACACATGGAGGACTGTGTACAGTTCTGGGCTCCTGTGAACAAGGCAGACATAGCAGAGCTGGAGAGGGTTCAGAGGTGGGCAACTAAAGTAATAACTGGAATGGGTGGACTACAGTACCCAGAAAGATTATCAAAATTAGTGAAGACTGAGGGGAGATGTAATAACTATGTATAAATATATCAGGGGTCAGTAAGGAATCTCTCCCATCATCTATTTATCCCCAGGACTGTGACTGTGACGAGGGGACATCCTCTGCGTCTGGAGGAAAGAAGGTTTGTACACAAACATAGAAGAGGATTCTTTATGGTAAGAGCAGTGAGACTATGGAACTCTCTCCCTGAGGAGGTGGTGATGGTAAGTTCACTAAAAGAGATCAGGAGGGGCCTGGATGTATTTCTGGAGGTAATAATATTACAGGTTATAGTTACTAGACAGGGGTCGTTGATCCAGGGAGTTATTCTGATGTCTGATTGGAGTCGGGAAGGAATTTTTTTCCCTAAAGTGGGGAAAATTGTCTTCTACCTCACAGGGTTTTTTTGCCTTCCTCTGGATCAACTTGTAGGATAACAGGCCGAACTGGAGGGATGGAGGGCTTTTTTCGGCCTTATAAACTATGTTACTATGTATAGAAATGAACGGAGCATGCTGGGAATTGTAGTTTCATAACCGCTGGAGTGCCGAAGGTTGCTGACCCCTGTGCAAGCACATAGTCAGCAGAAGTTTTTTGTTTTTTTTCCTGTAAAAAAAAAAATGCCAATGTGACTTGGAAACCGTCAGTAAGAAGGCTAGCTCCTTCTGAGACCTCTACTGACCCCCATTTCTCCTGGGGAGGCATTGGCTAGGTGAGTGTCCAGGACCTTCTTCATTTTAGTCTGTGGTAGTTATGGAAACAGTCAACATGTAGATAAATACATATGCATATTATTAGGTATAATATATGGGTTGGATGTAGTTGGGACCAAAATGGCCATTTGGTCCTAAAAATGAGCCTTTGTAGGATTTGGGGAGGGGAAAGGGGAGTGCATTAAAACAAATACCCAATTATTGGCGTTTGGTTGCAGGTTGCATCTATATCTGGTGCCTTTCTTTTACAGTCTTTTATATCTCCACCCAGGATGAGAACCGCGCAGCTCCCGGAAATAACATTATACGCAGCTCTGGTTGACGCCATGTGATCTCCGCCTATAATTCGCTTAGTATCTTTAGTCTGTATAAACTGTATCTTAGATATTGGAGCAATTAAAAGTGTTTAAAACTGAAATTTTGAGTAGTCCTGTCGTCATAGCCAATACTGGTGAATTTAAAAAGAATATACCCATCTCAAACCCCCTTCCCCCACCTCCTCTCTAATTTAAATCTGTGAATCTCCACCTTGAACACAATGTCCTTCTCTGGCCTAAAATCCTGGTCCGATAATTTTGCTTTTATGTCTTAATAGGTGTCTAAATTTTGATTAAATCATTGAAGTAAATAATAAAATCTTTCAGCCTCCACTAGAGGGAGCTCCGGAGCATAATGCATACTGATTTATTATTGACCCCACTGTATGAATGTATGCAGTAAGCCCCAACCTAGTGAACATATTAGTGCAAATAATATGGTTTCCTAGTTTTTTTTTAATGTTAGGACTTGGTGATTGTAGGAACATTAATAGCAGTGATTTTGGTTCCCCCCAGCCTTCCCATTTATACCTGGCTGCACAGGACATGTATCCAGGTGGCAGGTGACTCCAGGACATGTGATAAATGGATATGATTATATTTTAGGTGGAAATGTTCCCTCTTTTTGCGGAAAGCCTCATGAATCCAGCAGCTGCTCCCTGGTAACTGAATTGTGATGGCAACTTGCAAAATCTAATTTTCCGTCTCTGTTCTTGGTGTTACAAATTGGTAGCCGCGTCCGACACTGATGAGAATTACCTCCATTACTTGCTGGGGTCACATTAAAAGACCATAAGAGACGGAAGAAGAAGCCAATGTTTCTGGATTAGGTCAGTAATCTAATGATTGTCTCCTTCACCTGCTGTACCGGAGAACAAAAGATCAAAAAGACATAAAAGTGTACAGTGGAGCGACTGTACCGCCTGGGGCACCATTCTGCTCCACGAGGCTCCTCAATAAGGCAGAGGAGTGATATATGTCCGCGATACATCATTTCCTTGTCACTATCCAAAGAGAAATAATCTCTGAGTTTTCACACTGGCCACCAGAGGGCGCACAACTGCTGGCTTGCTGTTTAGGACACCTCACTTTTCAGCTGTGCTGTGCAACCTGAATGTTAGAAGGCAAGGTTATATTGACTGACTGCCAGGTCTACTGTGCTGCCGGAGACTAGATAGACAGGATGACACCACCGACAGTACTAGAAGAGGTCTAGTATACTGCCGGACACTAGATAGAAAAGATGACACCACCAACAGTATCTGAAAAGGTCTACTGTACTACCGGACACTAGATATGCAGGATGACACCACCGACAGTATCAGAAGAGGTCTACTGTACTGCCAGACACTAGATAGGCAGGATGACACCACCGACAGTACCAGAAGAGGTCTAGTGTACTGCCGGACACTAGATAGGAAGGATGACACCACCGACAGTATCTGAAAAGGTCTACTGTACTGCCGGACGCTAGATAGGCAGGATGACACCACCGACAGTATCAGAAGAGGTTTACTGTACTGCTGGAGACTAGATAGGGAGGATGACACCACCGACAGTACTAGAAGAGGTCTAGTATACTGCCGGACACTAGATAGGAAGGATGACCACCACCGACAGTATCAGAAAAGGTCTACTGTACTGCCGGACACTAGATAGGCAGGATGACACCACCGACAGTACCAGAAGAGGTCTAGTGTACTGCCGGATACTAGATAGGAAGGATGACACCACCGACAGTATCTGAAAAGGTCTACTGTACTGCCGGACACTAGATAGGCAGGATGACACCACCGACAGTACCAGAAGAGGTCTAGTGTACTGCCGGATACTAGATAGGAAGGATGACACCACCGACAGTATCTGAAAAGGTCTACTGTACTGCCGGAGGCTAGATAGGCAGGATGACACCACTGACAGTATCAGAAGAGGTTTACTGTACTGCTGGAGACTAGATAGGGAGGATGACACCACCGACAGTACCAGAGGAGGTCTAGTGTACTGCAGGACAGTAGATAGGCAGGATGACACCACCAACAGTATCAGAAAAGGTCTACTGTACTGCTAGAGACTAGATAAGCAGGAAAACACCACTAATAGTACCAGAAGAGGTCTACTGTACTGCTGGAGATAGATAAGTGGGATGACATCTCCGATTGTACTGCTGGAGACCTGATAGACAGGATAACACCACCAACAGTACCAGGATAGGTCTTCTGTACTGCTGGTGACTAGATAAGCAGGATGACATCACTGATAATAACAGAAGAGGTCTAGTGTACTGTCGGACACTAGATAGGCAGGATGACACCACCGACAGTATCAGAAGAGGTCTACTGTAGTGTTGGAGACTGGATACGCAGGAAAACACCACCAAGAGTACCAGAAGAGGTCTACTGTACTGCTGGAGATAGATAGGTGCGATGACATCTCTGACTGTACTGCTGGAGACCTGATAGGCAGGATAACACCACCAACAGTACCAGAAGAGGTCTAGTGTACTGTTGGAGATAGATAGGCAGGGAAGAGCAGACCATCGACAATACCAGAAGAGAGATAACTTACTCACTTTTTATACAGTATATCATAGATACACAGCTCCCAATATCTGAACCCCCATTCACAGGACATTTAAACCCCTCAGCCACAAAACCTCCCAGAAATGGACACACTTGCATAAGCTCTGACCCCTATGAGACCGGTTTTGTGGCCAGTTGGGAGCCATCTTGAGGGAAACTGAAGTATACAGCTCCCTGCTTCTAGATCGAGGGTGGTAGGCTGCATGAGAAGGTAGAGGGGCTTGTCTAACTAAAAACAATGCAACAAGTGCAGAAACAAATAGCATCTTTATTACACATATCATCGTCTACTGGAGGTCATATCTCAGGTCATAGGTTATGGTGGTCAGCCAATCATAGACATCCTTCCATAACCTTGGGAATTTCACAATTTTTAGCAAGTCTGAATTACCCCAATGACGTGAAAGAAGATGGCACCATCAATGGATTCAAGGTCCTGTCATGAGGCAGCTCATGGGGCTACAATGGGATCCATCTCAAGTTGACCCCATCTCAGTTTCCCATCATGGGCACCATGATGTTAACTTATGGGGGCCTGTGGTCTTTCTGTTTTCGACACCTGCAATGGATAGTGGTAGAGCTGCCACCTCATGGATGGACACCCCTAGTGAAACCCAATGTAAACATCAGGGGGCCCGTACTACAACATTACCTCCGATAGGCCAACACTACAACACAAAAATAAATAAGACTCCATGGTCAGTTCTTCGAACTGTATATCTGGCTGTCCGACATTTGGGGATGACCCAGCTTGATGCTCTGCTTGTCCATTATTCTATGTAGAGCTGGACTGGGGTGGCAAATCTTTAGCTTCACCAAGCAGCACTTGCACGAGTGTTGGACGGCGGTGGAGGAGAAGTAGAAGATGACCGGGTCCAGACTCGCGTTGAACGTACTTAAGAGCAAAGCCTTTTCCCTCCATCTTAAGTTCTTCTTCTGTACAAATCCAACCAAGTGTGAGATGTTGTAGGGGGCAAAACATATGGCAAAAACGCAGAGAGTGGTAAGGACCAGACCAATGGCTCTCTGCTTCTTCTCCTTGTGGATGTGTGGAGAAGATATGAGGATCTTGATGAAGCTTCCATAGCAGAAACAGGTGATAATGAAAGGAAGGCAGAAGAAGAGAAGTCCCAGCTCTAGACGGAATGGCAGCAGAACCTCCAGCTGCTTCTCGGTGAAGTTATCATAACAAACAAGCTTATTACTGCTCACGTTGGAAGCTTGGTGGTACTCCGTGATGTAGACAATGCTACAATGGGCAAACGAGCAGACCCATAGGAAGCCGCTAATGGCCACCGCATAGCTTGGCTTGCGGTAGAGCTTGTACTTGAGGGGGAAGGCGACACCAAGGTAGCGCTCCACACTGACGGCGGTGAGGAACAACGTGCTAGAGTAGATGGTGCTGAAGTAGAAGAGGCCGCTGAGCGGGCACAGGAAGGAGGGCATTGACCACTGGCCTTGAACGACCTCTGTCACTTTGAAAGGGAGAAACGCCAAGAAGGATAAGTCGGATATGGTCAGGTTGAAGAGCAGGATGGCATTGGGGGTGGCTTTGATGCGTAGCTTCCGGATCAGTGCGTGAAGGGCAAGGAGGTTGGCAGGAAATCCCGTGACAATCGTTATAATGTATACAGCCAAGTGCATGTATTTGTCTTCCGCTGCTGGCGCCATAGTGACTTCATAATCTCTAGAAAGAATAAAAAATAAGAGAAGGACAAATGAGTAATGTTCAAATGCAACAGAAATGCTCTACAAGGGAACCAACCCCAACCAAATCCAAAGAGGCCTATACCCCTAATGCTGATTTGCAGCGAGGGTTCGACCTCCAAGGGTCAACCATTGATGATTCATTGTAAAGCTGGCCGCACCTTACATTCGGCCAACAGCTGTTCCTCAAGACCCTCCCGTACACATGCAAGTTGTGGGGAAGAGTCAGGAACCCCCCATACACGTTAGATGGTTGAACAATCCCACGTTAATTGACATCATCTAATGTGTATGGGGTCAACCCATGAACACAAACTCATGAACATGCTGGGACCCCAAACAATCATGGGAACGCAAGTCTACTTGGCCCTATGTGAATGTAGCGCCATGTTCTTCACCTCAATGGGATTGATGGAGACAGCCTAGAAGTGGATGGAGTGGTGGTCACACATGTGGACTTCTGCTCCATTCACACAGAGGATACCCCTGTTCTTTTGACTGATGGGAGTCCCCGTGACTGTGGTCATACATTTATCACTTATCCAAACCCTTTAAGATGTAGAGGAAGGCTACAGTTGGTGGCATGGCATCGTTAAATTTGGGGAAAAGGGCAGAAAGATCTTGACCAAGGGTCACGCCACCCTTATGCCCTACCAGGTGGATGAACAAGGGGCGTACAATGTGTAATTGTTCAAAATAGCACAAAATAGCTATGGTTTCCTTCCTTCGCCTAAACAGGATCCTGTTCACTGGGAAACCTCTGAAGTGGAGGAGGAAACTAAGAAGATGTAGTCAACCAGCGAGCCAATAACTGGGATTCAAGCCTTAAAGAGGACCTGTCCCCTCTCCTGACGCCTGTTTTATTAGCTTCATCCATCCCCCATGTAATAACAGTTCTGGAACATCTATTCTTATGTCTCTATGTTGTGCCATTCCTTTATTATTTCTACTAGAAGTTATGAATGAATTGCTAGCAGTCTGCAGTAAGGTTACAGAGGGGAGGTAACCACTTGGGGGTGTGTCCCTGCATAGACTCACTCTATCCAATCAGTGCTGCCATGTTCAGACTGTGCAGGGACACACCCCCAACTGGTTACCTCCCCTCTGTTCCTTTACTGCAGACTGCTAGCAATTCATTCATAACTTCTAGTAGAAATAACACAGGAATGACACAACATAGAGACATAAGAATAGATGTTCCAGAATTGTTATTACATGGGGAATACATGAAGCTATTAAAACAGGCCTGTCAGGAGGGGGGAGAGGTCTTCTTTAAAGTGAACCTGTCACCTGGAAACGCTGCTTAATCTATGGGCATGATATGATGACGCAAGAGGAGCTGAGCAGACTGAGATATAGGGGGTCATTTACTAAATGATATACGCCAGCTTTCTGGTGCAGATTGCGTAACAAAGGTTATTATTGTGGCATGGTGTGGGCAGGGAAGGGCACAGTTACCATTTTCTCATTTACCATTTTCTACATCTGATTTAGGCATAGAAAATAGTGTAAATTTAAGTTAGCAAGGAAGATTTAGACAGGTGGTGGATGCACTGAAGTTATGCAGAGGTCGGCACTTCTTCATAACTTCAGAGGATCCACCATCAGTGCACGGGGTTATTAAGACCGGCATCTAAAACGCTTGTCTTAATAAATAACCCCCCCCCCCCCCCGTAGTTTTATGGGAAATTGTTCAGTACAATTTATACTGATTGAAATCCCTGTTATTTCTAGGTTTCAGCGTCCAGTGGGCGGGGCTAGTCAGTGATTGACAGCTTTCCTTCTATGACTATGTATAAAAACATAGCTGTCAATAATCAAATTGAGGAGCCCTCGTTTCCACTCTCAGGTATTGGTAGACTATATATTTTTATATATTTATTATACATGATATTCACACATAGCTATTATATTGTTAGCAGGGGTGCACCACCAATGAGGCCAGGTCAGGCAATTGCCTCAGGTAGCACCAGGTGGGGGCAAGAGGGGGGCAGCAGAAGGGCCATGGGCTGAAGGGAAGGGGTTAGGTTAAGAAATAGGCATGGGGGGGGGAAGGGGATGGGCGCCATTTCAGTTTTCGCCTCAGGAAGCAGAAAGGCCAGGTGCACCCCTGATTGTGAGCAGGCAATCACCTGCTGCGTCACTCTGTACCAGGAAACCTAGGATGTACAAACACTGGGAGGAGGAACATATCTGCGGCACTGAGTGTAGGATGATTTTATTTTTTATAGCATTTAGTGCCACAATTTTAGATAACTCAGACAAGCCCTTTAAGTCATGAGAACCCTTTTATCTATGGGCCACCTGATTAATGGCCGACTCCAGGCTTCCTGCACAGACCAAGGCTTTGTCTTCACTGCATTTCCTGTTTCAAGAAAGTCTCCACATTGTAGTAACTGTTCAGGCTCCACCCCCTTAAAGTTACTATAGCAACTATTTATGAAGAGGAGACATAGAAAGGAGGCATCGTGGTACATATGGGATGTCTGTGGTTAATGTCATGTAGGATGTACAGTACAGACCAAAAGTTTAGACACACCTTCTCATTCAAAGAGTTTTCTGTATTTTCATGACTATGAAAATTGTAGATTCACACTGAAGGCATCAAAACTATGAATTAACACATGTGGAATTATATACTTAATAAAAAGTGTGAAACAACTGAAAATATGTCTTATATTCTAGGTTCTTCAAAGTAGCCACCTTTTGCTTTGATTGCTGCTTTGCACACTCTTGGCATTCTCTTGATGAGCTTCAAAAGGTAGTCACCTGAAATGGTTTTCACTTCACAGGTGTGCCCTGTCAGGTTTAATAAGTGGGATTTCTTGCCTTATAAATGGGGTTGGGACCATGAGTTGTGTTGGGCAGAGGTCAGGTGGATACACAGCTGATAGTCCTACTGAATAGACTGTTCGAATTTGTATTATGGCAAGAAAAAAGCAGCTAAGTAAAGAAAAACGAGCGGCCATCATTACTTTAAGAAATGAAAGTCAGTCAGTCCGAAAAATTGGGAAAACTTTGAAAGTGTCCCCAAGTGCAGTCGCAAAAACCATCAAGCGCTACAAAGAAACTGGCTCACATGAGGACCGCCCTAGGAAAGGAAGACCAAGAGTCACCTCTGCTGCGGAGGATAAGTTCATCCGAGTCACCAGCCTCAGAAATCGCAGGTTAACAGCAGCTCAGATTAGAGACCAGGTCAATGCCACACAGAGTTCTAGCAGCAGACACATCTCTACAACAACTGTTAAGAGGAGACTGTGTGCAGCAGGCCTTCATGGTGGAAACCACTGCTAAGGACAGGCAACAAGCAGAAGAGACTTCTTTGGGCTAAAGAACACAAGGAATGGACATTAGACCAGTGGAAATCTGTGCTTTGGTCTGATGAGTCCAAATTTGAGATCTTTGGTTCCAACCACCGTGTCTTTGTGCGACGCAGAAAAGGTGAAGGGATGGACTCTACATGCCTGGTTCCCACCGTGAAGCATGGAGGAGGAGGTGTGATGGTGTGGGGGTGCTTTGCTGGTGACACTGTTGGGGATTTATTCAAAATTGAAGGCATACTGAACCAGCATGGCTACCACAACATCTTGCAGCGGCATGCTATTCCATCCGGTTTGCGTTTAGTTGGACCATCATTTATTTTTCAACAGGACAATGACCCCAAACACACCTCCAGGCTGTGTAAGGGATATTTGACCAAGAAGGAGAGTGATGGGGTGCTACTCCAGATGACCTAGCCTCCACAGTCACCAGACCTGAACCCAATCGAGATGGTTTGGGGTGAGCTGGACCGCAGAGTGAAGGCAAAAGGGCCAACAAGTGCTAAGCATCTCTGGGAACTCCTTCAAGACTGTTGGAATACCATTTCAGGTGACTACCTCTTGAAGCTCATCGAGAGAATGCCAAGAGTGTGCAAAGCAGTAATCAAAGCAAAAGGTGGCTACTTTGAAGAACCTAGAACATAAGACATATTTTCAGTTGTTTCACACTTTTTTGTTAAGTATATAATTCCACATGTGTTAATTCATAGTTTTGATGCCTTCAGTGTGAATCTACAAATTTCATAGTCATGAAAATACAGAAAACTCTTTGAATGAGAAGTTGTGTCCAAACTTTTGGTCTGTACTGTATGTACAGTGGGGGAAATAAGTATTTGATGCACTGGTGACTTTTCAAGTTTTCCCGTTTTCCCACCTACAAAGAATAGAGAGATCTATAATTTTTATCGTAGGTATACCTCAACTGTGCGAGACAGAATCTAAAAAAATGATCCAGAAAATCACATTGATTTTTAAATAATTAATTTGCATTTTATTGCATGAAATAAATATTTGATTACCTACCAACCTGCAGGAATCCTGGCTCTCACAGAGCTGTTAGATTTTCTTTAAGAAGCCCTCCTACTCTGCGCTCATTATCTGTATTAATTGCACTTGTTTGAACTCGTTATCTGTATAAAAGACACCTGTCCACACACTCAGTCAATCACACTCCAACCTCTCCACCATGGCCAAGACCAAAGAGCTGTCTAAGGACACCAGGGACAAAATTGTAGACCTGCACAAGGATGGGATGGGCTACAGGACAATAGGTAAGCAGCTTGGTGAGAAGGCAACAACTGTTGGTGCAATTATTAGAAAATGGAAGAAACACAAGATGACTGCCAATCTTCCTTGGTCTGGGGCTCCATGCAAGAACTCGCCTCATGGGGTAAGGATGATTCTGAGAAAGTTCAGGAATCAGCCCAGAACAACACGGGAGGACCCGGTCAATGACCTGAAGAGAGCTGAGACCACAGTCTCAAAGATTACCGTTAGTAACACACTACGCCGTCATGGATTAAAATCCTGAAGGACACGTAAGGTCCCTCTGCTTACACCAGCACATGCCCAGGACCGTTTGAAGTTCGCCAATGACCATCTGGATGATCCAGAGGAGGCATGGGAGAAGGTCATGTGGTCAGATGAGACCAAAATAGGACTTTTTTTTTAGCAGCTCCACTCGAAAAAGGATGAGTACAACCTAAAGAACACAATCCCAACCTTGAAGCATGAGGGTGGAAACATCATACTTTGGGGGTGCTCTTCTGCAAAGGGGACAGGACGACTGCACCTTATTGAAGGGAGGATGGATGGGGCCATGTATCCCAAGAATTTGTCCAACAACCTCCTTCCCTCAGTAAGAACTTTGAAGATGGATCGTGGCATGACAATGACCTGAAACACCGCCAGGGCAGCTAAGGAGCAGCTCCGTAAGAAGCATTTCAAGGTCCTGTAGTGGAATAGCCAGTCTCCAGACCTGAACCCAATCAAAAATCTTTGGAGGGAGCTGATACTCAATGTAGCCCAGGGACAGCCCAGAAACCTGAAAGATCTGGAGAAGATCTGTATGGAGGAGTCAGCCAAAATCTCTGCTGCAGTCTGTGCAAACCTGGTCAAGAACTACAGGAAACGTCCGACCTCTGTAACTGCAAACAATGGTTTCTGTATCAAATAGGTTCTGTTTTCTATTGTATCAAATACTTATTTCATGTAATAAAATGCTAATTAATTATTAATAAATCATACAATGTGATTTTCTGGATTTTTTTAGATTCTGTCTCTCACAGTTGAAGTGTAACTACGATAAATATTACAGATCTCTCCATTCTTTGTAGGTGGAAAACGTGCAAAATCTCCAGTGTATCAAATCCTTATCAAATCCCCTCTGTATGTGGGGCTATAAGGGGGTAATATAGCATCAGACGCGGCGGTGACACCATAATAATCATGTAAGGATCCTTCATACAAGACGCCTGACGGAAGGAATAGTTATGACAGTCAGCAAGGTTATAAAGCATCGGCTAATGCAAACATCATATTTTATGTGAAGTGAGCTCTTCATCCTGAGATTCGGATTATTTGATTTGCTTAAGTGCGGTAATTATTCTGCTGTCATGGCGCTAAAAGGAACGTCACGGCGGGATAAGAGCTCCCAGAGGAGGCAGCGCTCCATCATCACCACCGCAGAGAGTGTCTGCTAACCTCCGTCATATAGTATTATTACTTATTATAAAACACCATTAATACCAGGACGCTGTGCACACAAGAGACAAAAATACAAGAAGGGGAGAGAGCACTTACACTGTACTAACAATATACTATAGTATCACTATACTTTTAATGGCCTGTACTATACTATACTATTACCACTAAACTACACAATAATACTACAATATACTATTACTATACTACACAATAATACTACAATATACTATTACCACTAAACTACACAATAATACTACAATATACTATTACTATACTACACAATAATACTACAATATACTATTACCACTAAACTACACAATAATACTACAATATACTATTACTATCACTAAACTACACAATAATACTACAATATACTATTACTATCACTATACTACACAATAATACTACAATATACTATTACTATCACTAAACTACACAATAATACTACAATATACTATTACTATCTCTATACTACACAATAATACTACAATATACTATTACTAACTCTATACTACACAATGTACTGTACTAAAATACTACTATCACTATACTACACAATAATACTACAATATACTATTACTATCACTATACTACACAATAATACTACAATATACTATTACTATCACTATACTACACAATAATACTACAATATACTATTACTATCTCTATACTACACAATAATACTACAATATACTATTACTAACTCTATACTACACAATGTACTGTACTAAAATACTACTATCACTATACTACACAATAATACTATACCATTACCACTAAACTACACAATAATGCTACAATATACTATTACTATCACTATACTACACAATAATACTACAATATACTATTACTATCTCTATACCACACAATAATACTACACTATACTATTACTATCACTATACTACACAATAATACTACAATATACTATTACTATCACTATACTACACAATGTACTGTACTAAAATACTACTATCACTATACTACATAATAATACTATACCATTACCACTAAACTACACAATAATGCTACAATATACTATTACTATCACTATACTACACAATAATACTACAATATACTATTACTATCACTATACTACACCATAATACTACAATATACTATTACTATCTCTTTACTACACAATGTACTGTACTAAAATACTACTATCACTATGCTACACAATAATACTATACTATGCTTTTACCACTAAACTACACAGTAATACTATACTATTATCACTAAACTACACAATAATACTACAATATACTATTACTATCACTATGCTACACAATAATACTACAATATACTATTACTATCTCTATACTACACAATGTACTGTACTAAACTACTGGCATCACTATACTACACAATATTACTATACCATTACCACTAAATTACACAATAATGCTACAATATACTATTACTATCTCTATACTACACAATGTACTGTACTAAAATACTACTATCACTATGCTACACAATAATACTATACTATGCTTTTACTACTAAACTACACAATAATACTATACTATTATCACTAAACTACACAATAATACTACAATATACTATTACTATCACTATACTACACAATAATACTACACTATACTATTACTATCACTATACTACACAATAATACTGCAATATACTATTACTATCTCTATACTACACAATAATACTACACTATACTATTACTATCACTATACTACACAATAATACTGCAATATACTATTACTATCTCTATACTACACAATAATACTACAATATACTATTACTATCTCTGTACTACACAATGTACTGTACTAAACTACTGGCATCACTATACTACACAATATTACTATGCCGTATTACTACTCCCCTGGGGCGTAGCTAAAGGCTCATGGGCCCTGGTGCAAGAGTTCAGCTTGGGCCCCCCTTCCCTCAGCGCTTTGTGGCCAGGGGCAGATAAGCACATAGCCTTCATGTTGCCTGATGCAAAAATTTAAATGGCACCCTCTCCCCAATATCAAATTCTTTACCTAACCCCATCCCTCCAGCTAGAGGTGTAACTTGACCAGCGTGGTGTCTGGTGTCTTCTTATGCATTACAAGTGCCTTTGGGCCCCCTCAGGCTCCTGGGCCGGTAGCAACTGCTACCTCTGCACCCCCACTACACCCCTGCTACTACCAGTATACTACACAATGTACTGTACTATACAACACAATAGAGATGAGCAAATTAATTCGTAACAAACTTTTAAAAATTTTGGCCAGCTTCTGAACCCAAAACTTTTCAGGTCTGCTTTGGACGAATCCAGTAAAATGGCACACAGCGCCATTTTACTGCACATGTCGCGGGAAAATGCACTAGGGAGGCAGATGAAGAAGGGTGCTCTCCTGACCCCTTAGAGGAAGTGGGGAGGGCTTGCCCTGATTGGCTCATTCAGGCTGTCAGTCGCCTGGGAGCCAATCAATGCTGCATCAGGCAGGGAGGAGCCCAAGCAGAACAATCAGAATGCGATTCTATGTTGGGTTGTTATGAATGAGGATGGATGAGTCTTACAATCTCTGCCAGAAAACAATCTTATGGACAGTGTACAGTCACAATCAAGCTTCTATTCTAGTGTCAGGGACAGTGAAGGGAGAGGCTAGAAAGAGAAATAATTGTGCAGAATAGGGAAATCTGTCAGTCAGGAAGTGAGGAGTGAAGAGCTGAGGCTGGATGTGTCTGGCACTGCAATTATGGCTTTATGACACAGCTTCAGCTGCTGCAGAACCTCAAAAGCAGCTACCTGCAAGAGCATTTCTTTTTTCCCCCATTCTAACAGAAATACATTTTTTTTGAGGGGGGGAGGGATAAGCCAAAAATTGTATAATACGTGTTTTTCCATTCAGAGGATAGATAACTTTTGAAATCTCAGTAAAAACACTAAAATACTGGTTCAAAATCAGTGCCATGTGTGTCTTACAATACATTGTGTGATGGTTTACACAAGGTTTTTTAGCTTGATAAGTATCCTGCCAAAGTGTGCCTTTCTGTTGTGGGCCTGTGTACTGACCTGTGCCTTTTTTCCCTAATTGAACCTCTGCTTCCTGCCCTGACCTGTGCCACATAACCACTGTGACCCTCTGCTTCCTGCCCTGACCTGTGTCTGATTACCATTGTGACCCTCTGCTTCCTGCTCTGACCTGTGCCTGATAACTACTGTGGCCCTCTGCTTCCTGCCCTGACCTGTGTCTGATTACCATTGTGAGCCTCTGCTTCCTGCCCTGACCTGTGTCTGATTACCATTGTGAGCCTCTGCTTCCTGCCCTGACCTGTGTCTGATTACCAATTGTGACCCTCTGCTTCCTGCCCTGACCTGTGCCTGATACCCACTGTGACCCTCTGCTTCCTGCCCTGACCTGTGCCTGATACCCACTGTGACCCTCTGCTTCCTGCCTGACTGGCCTGAACCACTGGACCCTTCCTGCCCTGACCTGAACCACTGTGACCCTCTGCTTCCTGCCCTGACCTGTGCCTGATACCCACTGTGACCCTCTGCTTCCTGCCCTGAACCTTGCCTGATCCCACTGTGACCCTCTGCTTTCCTGCCCCCCTGACTGAACTGTGCCTGATACCCACTGTGACCCTCTGCTTCTGCCCTGACCTGTGCCTGCACTGTACCATGTGTCTGACCCC
Organism: Rhinella marina; assembly: GCA_900303285.1. Classification (NCBI taxonomy): domain Eukaryota; kingdom Metazoa; phylum Chordata; class Amphibia; order Anura; family Bufonidae; genus Rhinella; species Rhinella marina. Next base: position 3,996 of record ONZH01020820.1, on the reverse strand, counting down.
CTCTGCTTCCTGCCCTGACCTGTGCCTGATAACTACTGTGGCCCTCTGCTTCTGCCCTGATCTGTGTCTGATTACCATTGTGACCCTCTGCTCCTGCCCTGACCTGTGCCTGATAACACTGTGACCCTTCTGCTTCCTGCCCTGACCTGTGTCTGATTACCATTGTGAGCCTCTGTTCCTGCCCTGACCTGTGTCTGATTACCATTTGTGACCCTCTGCTTCCTGCCCTGACCTGTGCCTGATAACCCACTGTGACCCTCTGCTTCCTGCCTGACTGGCCTGATACCCACTGTGACCCTCTGCTTCTGCCCTGAACTGTGCCTGATAACCACTGTGACCCTCTGCTTCCTGCCCTGACCTGTGCCTGATACCCACTGTGACCCTCTGCTTCCTGCCCTGACCTGTGTCTGATTACCATTGTGACCCTCTGCTTCCTGCCCTGACCTGTGCCTGATAACTACTGTGGCCCTCTGCTTCCTGCCCTGATCTGTGTCTGATTACCATTGTGACCCTCTGCTTCCTGCCCTGACCTGTGCCTGATAACCACTGTGACCCTCTGCTTCCTGCCCTGACCTGTTCCTGATAACACTGTGACCCTTTGCTTCCTGCCCTGACCTGTTCCTGATAATCACTGTGACCCTCTTCTTCCTGCCCTGACCTGTGTCTGATAACCATTGTGACCCTCTGCTTCCTGCCCTGACAACACTGTGACCCTCTGCTTCCCACCCTGACCTGTGCCTGATAACCACTGTGACCCTTTGTTTCCCTCTGACCTGATAACCACTGTGACCCTCTGCTTCCTGCTCTGACCTGTGTCTGATAACCACTGTGACCCTCTGCTTCCTGCCCTGACCTGTGCCTGATAACCACTGTGACCGTTTGCTTCCTGCCCTGACCTGTTCCTGATAACACTGTGACCCTCTGCTTCCTGCCCTGACCTGTGCCTGATACCCACTGTGACCGTTTGCTTCCTGCCCTGACCTGTTCCTGATAACACTGTGACCATTTGCTTCCTGCCCTGACCTGTTCCTGATAACCACTGTGACCATTTGCTTCCTGCCCTGACCTGTTCCTGATAACCACTGTGACCCTCTGCTTCCTGCCCTGACCTGTGTCTGATAACCACTGTGACCCTCTGCTTCCTGCCCTGACCTGTGCCTGATACCCACTGTGACCCTCTGCTTCCTGCCCTGACCTGTGCCTGACAACCACTATGACCCTCTGCTTTCTGCCTCGACTTCAGACCTGTTTCACATTGTTGTACAATCTCTCCTTGCTGTGACCTCGGCTGTTACTGACTATGTGTTCATCCCATCCCCTCAGTGCCATGCAGCGGTGTCTGTCACCCTGATGGGTCAGCTGTCAGCCACACCGGGACATAGCAGAGCTGACCTGTAAGACACTCACATGCTTCTCTCAGGCCGCCCCTTCATGGAGAAGTCCTGGCTCTTCCCAGTCACTTCAGAGCTTACTGGAACTACACAATGGATGTGTGTGAAGATGATGGTGTCCCAGGAGAGTCATTGGGAGATCTCATAATTCCTCTCAGCGGACACATATCTTCCTCTAGACTGTTCCGCTCTTTGTATTCAGGCCTCTTCTCTGGATGACGGGGTGTAATATGTAGACGTCTGCAGTATCTCAAGCATTGTAGCCCTGTGTAAAATTCACGGTGAGACTCGGCGCTCTGCTTCAAGGGGGTTTCCATTGTTGTACAAACAAAGCTTAATCATCCTACAATAAAAGTTCTATGACTAATATACTAAGCTTCAGCTCATCATCATTTTCAAGATCTCTGCTTGCTGTCAAGCAATGTCCCTGTACAGACTGATACGCTTTACTTGCACTGATACATTGTCCCATATTACTAATGCCGTTACATCTACCCCATTTGTAGAAACACTCAGGACAGAAGATTGTCTGGACTGGATACATTGTATCAGACAAAGTATTAGGTTTTTTTCAGGGTCGCCTTCATATTCAACGGGAAGTTCAGCTCTGCTACATCTGTATGATACGCAACATGGGGGATCTGCTTTACATGACGGGATCCTGAAAGAGATACATGACAAGGAAGAAGCACAGGATCTAAAACTGACAAATCTTCTGTGTAAATCCCATCAAAAAAAGGAAATGAGGTCGTTGAGCTTCCACCGCAATGACATATGATGATGACATATCTCTGGGGGCACTTGAGATCTCTACATTCAGTCCCCAGGGTCCTAAAACCCTTAATGACTTATAAATAGAGGAGAAAATATTTAAGTGTTTAACCCATCAAGTCTTCCCAGCCATAACTGATAGTACGTGGCCAAAAGTAAGTGACCCCTCCCACTGTAATGTATATTTGTATATTACTGCAATCTTCATAGGCGGCAGTAGAATGGATCATACTGATCGTCAGCCTGGTTAGCTGCTTCATCATTCATGTAACTACAACCCCCAACATTGTCTATAGTTCAGCATTCTAAAGCTTGTAACTAGTGATGAGCAAAGTATTCAAAAATTTAATTGGGATGCTTCACCAAATTTTACAAAAAAATTCACTTTCTGACAAATTACTTTCTGAAGAACCGCATTTCTTTGTAAGCAGCAAGTACAATGACGGGGAACGGCGATTGCTCCGCCCCCATCATCAAAACCCCTTAGATGCCACATATGTAGCTGATTACATAATATCATACTTACCTCATCCATTTGACCACGAACAGCTGGCCACCACCATCTTGATTGAAGATCTAGCGCAAAATCTTGCGCTGCCCCTGATGACGTCATCATGTCGGCTGGCGTGGTGATGTCATATGTCACCATACATGGGATTTTTTTGTGAGATCTTCAATCAAGATGGCGGCGGCTGGCACTTCGCACTCAAACGAATGAAGTAAGCATGATTTTTAAAAATATTTTTGCAGCTATTCAGGGAAAACGATTCGCTAAAATGGAAGCAGGAGGAATTTCCCAGATTTTTCCCTGAAATTCGGATCAAATTCCATTTTGTGAAGTTTGATTCGCTCAACATGACTTGTAACCTTCTTTGCTATAAATGAAGGTGAAGGCTCCAGATTGACTGATATATCCCTGATGGAAATTACACATCTGGTCACTGACGTTAAACAATGTATCCAAAAATGTATCAATGTATCAATATATACGCATAAAGATGCAATCACATCTCTTAGTGAGAGGAAGGAGAAAAACTGCCAGGAAGAACTGACAGAGGGAAGACGGGGCTCTTTGGGTGACCAAAGGATAGGAAATTGAGCCCCATGAGAGCTTTGTATTTTTCCATCGAAGTGGTTACGAGGACCCTGGAAAATGTTTGCAAATTGTCTAGTGCAGATAAATAGCATTAATACAGGTTTTGAAAAAATGTAAAAATGTTTCTTAAAGGAACACTCCAGGCAAACCTAATATATGGTATTAAAGGGCATGAGGGGGTTACACAAAAGAAACTGAACATTTGTGTCATGCTCCACCCCCACAGGTCCTGCACTAGGCATAATAATTCACCCGTTTTACATGGAATGTTCCTTTATTACCTTTCACAGTGCGGCACATTAGAATTACTGGACGCTTATCATGTTTTGCAGAATTTTGTTTGCATTTCCCATAGTCAAATATTTCATCCAATATTAGGTCTTAGAGTATGTGTTCTCATTCGTGGCATATTTCGTCAGAGACAAATGGTTTGATATTAGAGATGCATTGACCACATCTTATCTCTATAACCCTGGATTGTAATGGGCCTGAGAACTTAAACATGAAAAGGAATTACAAAGCCAGTTTGAAGAAATGAGAACTCTTGCCAGCATTCCAAGTATTCACAGTCCTCTAAAACTCATATGAATTTAAAGAGACAGTGCAACGTCAATCTGAGGATGGAAATCTATTCCAAGTGTGCGCACCTAAAATGTAACCCAATCCCCCTGTAGTGTTACTACAGAAGAAATATTAACTTGGGAAACTAAGAAGAATGCCCAACTGCTGTAAGGAAAA
>ONZH01020819.1:0-31426 GCA_900303285.1 Rhinella marina | reverse complement strand
TCGGAACTGACACATGTGCCATGCCGGCCCACGTGTTCAATCTCATAGTTCAGCAGTTCCTCAAGACATACCCCAATTTGTCAGATTTGCTCACCAAGGTGCGCCGCATCTGTGCGCATTTCCACAAGTCAACCACAGATGCTGCTACTCTCAGCGCAGCTCAGCGGCGCTTACAACTGCCTGCTCACCGACTGTTGTGCGACTTGCCCACAAATGGGAATCGACATTAACATGTATCCAGAGTTTACCAGGAGCACAGAGCGATTGTAGACGGCCAGATGTCAACTTCCACCAGAACTGGTAGTCAGGTCAGTCAGCTTCCTCAAGTCTACAATGAGGAGTGGGCGTGGATGTCTGATATCTGTCAGGTGTTGAGGAACTTTGAGGAGTCAACACAGATGGTCACCGGTGATACCACCATTATCAGGCTGCTTTGCCTCTTGAAAAACTCACTGCTCAGCATGAAGTCAGAAGCTTTGTGCTTGTCACAGGAGATGGGGGAAGAAGATACGTAGCTTGATAGCCAGAGCTCCCTCCAGTCTGTTTCTCAGCGCGTATTGGAGGAGGGGGATGAGGAGGAAGAGGAGGAGAATGTTGGCGAGACAGTAGAGGGTACCAATGCTCAGTCCTTCTTAACTCTTGAGCGTGTATGGGCTGAAGAGGAGGAGTTGGAGGAGGAGGAAATGGAGAGTAAGGCCAGTGAGGAGAGGGAATTCTTACGTGTTGGGACTCTGGCGCACATGGCAGACTTCATGTTAGGCTGCCTATCCCGTGACCCTCACGTTAGAAGCATTTTTTTCAAACACCGATTACTGGGTGTTCACTCTCCTGGACCCACGGTACAAGCTGAACCTTTCCACTCTCATCCCTGCAGAGGAAAAGAGTATGAGAGTTAATCAATATCAACAGGCCCTGGTGCACAAGCTGAAACAATCCTTCCCATCTGACGCCGCTAGCGGCAGAGGGCGTGGTTCTGTGGGCCAAGTAGTGGGGGAGAGGAGGCGAGCAGGCAGCTTGTCCAGCACTGGCAGGGGAACGCTCTCCAAGGCCTTTGCCAGTTTTATGTCACCCCAGCAAGACACTGTCACCTGTCCCCAGTCTAGGCAGAGTAGAGGGGAGCTGTACAGAAAGATGGTGAGGGAGTACCTAGCTGACCATACCAACGTCCTGACTGATCACTCTGCTCCATACAACTACTGGGTTTTAAAGCTGGACACATGGCCTGAACTGGCGCTGTACGCCTTGGAGGCCTGGCCTGCCTTGCCTCTAGCGTGCTGTAAGAGCGGGTATTCAGTGCAGCTGGTGGCGTCATCACCGATAAGCGTACACGCCTGTCAACTGACAGCGCTGACAGGATGACGCTTATTAAAATGAACAAAGCCTGGATTTCACCGGAATTCAAATCTCCTCCGGGGGAAAGCAGCTAAAGATTAACATTACTTATGTATCCGATTCCTCTTCTCTACTCCTCCTACTCCTCCTCCTCCTTGTCGTCTTTGCCTAATGCTGACCCAAAAAACGCAATTTTTTAGAGGTCCAACTGGCACTCTTTTACCACAATTTTTCCGGAGGGCCACCTACAGGCCCTCTTTCTAAACAATTTTTCCGGAGCGTCAACTACAGACACTCTAAAACAATTTTTCAGTATCGTCAACCACAGACACAGAATTTTTTTTTTTTCAGAGGGTCGACTTCAGACACTCAAAAAAATTTTTTTGGGAGGCTCACCTACTGCCATTTGACTGCAATCTCAGTCGGACAAAGGCATTGGTGGCTCCTGCACTGTAACTCGGTCACTCTGTAGTCACAGCCATACAGGGCCACGATAAATTTTTATGTGCTTCACCTGCTCCTTCACTGTAACTCGGTCACTCTGTAGTCACAGCCATACAGGGCCTCAATAAATTTTTATGGTCTGGGTGAGCACAATTGCCTTGAGGGTCACCACCAGGCTGTTGCCCGAGAATTTGGTGTAATGGTGGGATTATTCAGCCTCAGAGGCATCCATGCATGCTGCCCCTGCTGTTTCCTGTCCATTTCCGTTGAGTTTCCATAATTTTCTGAGGTTTCCAGGTTTTCACCCAGCCTTCCCTAGGCAGAGTTTTGGTCCCCTGCAAAAAATGCTTGAGTCTCCCATTGACTTCAATGGGGTTCGTTACTCGAAACGAGCACCCGAGCATTGGGAAAAATTCGACTCGAATAAGGAGCACCCGAGCATTTTAGTGCTCGCTAGAGTTGAGCGAGCATACTCGTCCGAGCTTGGTGCTCATTCGAGTATTAGGGTACTCGTAAGTACTCGCCGCTCGGACGAGGAAATGGCAACTTCCGCATCGTGCTTTTTTGGCGCCTATAAACACAGCCAATCACAAGCCAGGAGACTCTACGGTACACCCAGCATCACGTGGGGCCCTTACATGTCGATAGCAGGGGCTGGCTGGCCTGATCAGGTGACCCTGGAACATACTAGTGACTGGCCGCGGCGCTCGGCTCAGATGCCGTCTGGATGTCATTAGGGATAGAGCTGCTGCCTTTCAGGGACAGTGTTAGGGCCTGAATTTAGTTCTCAGTTAGGCAGGAATCACCCACAAAGAACCCAACAGCCCTTCTAAGGGCTAGAAGAATTTTTTTTTTGTCTCCTGGCTTGGCTGGCTGGCTGGCACTAGTAGTGCAGCTATCGCCATATCTAACCCTGTTTTTTTTTTATTGTTCTATCTCAGTGATACAAATCCATTGCACACAGCAGTGTGGAACCATTCTGTGTGTCACAGTTGAGCACTGACTCACTCCAATCCATATATACTGTTCAGGTGACACTTTCTTTACGTCACAGAATACAACCAAGTCATTTGCTACCAATATCATCTACAGCTTGATCCAGAAAACTCTCTGTGCGACATTTGTATGGGTCGCAGACTAAATAGCCACTGTTAACAGGGTGTCAGTCAGTTCTACCATAGCTCCTGCACGTCACGTTCCTAAAAAAACAAAATTTTATAAAAAATATAAAAAAACAAATATTAAGAAAAAATTATTTTTTCAGTTGTTTTAGCTCAGTGATACAAATCCATTTTACTCAGCTGTGTGTAACCTTTCTGTGTGTCACAGTTCAGTACACTAGCTCCCATCCGTATATACTGTCCAGGTGACACTTTCTGTAGGTCACTTAATTCTACCAGACTGAACAAGTTTGTGGGTTTCAGTACACCAGGCCCGTTTAATTTTTTTTAAATATCATACACTTATATACAAACAATGTTGAACCCCAGGGCTAAGGGTCGAGGACGAGGGCGTGGGCATGGGCATTCAATTACTGCAGGGGGCAGAGGCCGTGGTCCTGGGCAGGGTGAGACAGTACCTGCTGATGAGGGAGCAGGGGAATTCCGCAGAGCTACACTCCCTAGCTTCATGTCTCAACTTACAGGGACACGTGGTAGAGGACTGTTGAAACCACAACAGTGCGAACAGCTGATCTCGTGGATTGCGGACAATGCTTCAAGTAATTTGTCCACCAGTCAGTCTTCCACGCAGTCCACCCACGTTACCCAAGGGAGCACTCCTATGGCTCCTCCACCTAAACCTCCTTCCCCCCAGTCTGCCCCCTCCAAGGAAAATTTGGATTGCGATCCGGCATACTCTCAGGAACTGTTTTCTGGACCCTTCCCAGAGTCACAAACCACTTCTCAGGTTGCTGCTGACCTCGTTCCCGATGCCCAAGTTTTCCAACTGTCGCAGTCTGTGGGTGATGATGATGATGATGACAATGTTGAGTTAGTGGAAGAAGTTTGTAAAGAGGTGTCAGACGATGAGGAGACACGGTTGTCAGACAGTGGTTAAGTTGTTGTTAGGGGAGGAATTCCGAGGGGGGAGCAGACTGAGGAATCGGAGGATGACGAGGTGACTGACCCAAGCTGGGTTGATATGCCGAGTGAAGACAGTGCTTCTGAGGCGGAGGCGAGTGCTGCACCAGAACAGGTTGTAAGAGGCAGTGGTGTGGCCAGAGGGAGAAGCAGGGCCAGAGCTGGTGCATCAGCAGCAACTGTTTCACGCAGTGAAGCTCCCGTGGCGAGGCCTAGATGTTTGCAAGTCTGGAGGTTCTTTAAAGAAAGTGAGGATGACCGACGGACTGTGGTGTGCAACCTCTGCCACACCAGGATCAGCAGGGGCGCCACCACTACTAGCCTAACCACCACCAGCATGCGTAGGCATATAAGTGCTAAACACCCCACTCAATGGAACCAAGGCCGTTCACCACCTCCTGCGGGTCCCACCACTGCTCCTTCCCCTGTGTCACTCGCTGCCTCTGCTAGTCAACCCCCCGCGTCACTCGCTGCCTCTGCTAGTCAACCCCCTGCCCAGGACCCCGGCACGAGCGCCTCCCGCCGGAAAACCACACCTTCGCCTCCACGATCCTCCACAGTGTCCACAAACGTGTCCCAGCGCAGCGTTCAGCTGTCTTTACAGCAGACGCTGGAGCGCAAGAGGAAATACAGTTCCACCCACCCACATGCCCAAGCCCTCAATGTCCACATCTCCAAATTGCTTAGCCTGGAGATGCTGCCCTATAGGCTGGTAGAGACCGAGGCCTTTCGAAATCTCATGGCGGAAGCTGCCCCTCGGTATTCCGTCCCCAGCCGCCACTATTTTTCCCGATGTGCCGTCCCAGCCCTACACCAGCACGTGTCACAGAACATCATCCGTGCCCTGACCAAAGCTGTTTCTGAGAAGGTCCACCTAACCACGGACACGTGGACAAGTGTTGCCGGGCAGGGACTCTATATCTCACTGACGGCACATTGGGTTAACTTGGTGGAGGCTGGGACCGAGACTGACCCTGGGGCCGCTCATGTACTGCCCACACCAAGGATTGCGGGGCCTACCTCGGTCACGGTCTCTCAGACGTACTATGCCTCCTCCGACCCCTCCTCCTCCTCCTCCGAATTACCATCTGTGGGCACGGCGCCTTCAGTCGGAAGCTCTAGGCGCAGCAGCAGTGCCGTGGGTAAGCGCCAGCAGGTGGTGCTCAAACTGCTGAGCTTAGGTGACAAAAGGCACACCACCCAAGAGCTGTTACAGGGCATCACGGCGCAGACCGATTGTGTGGCTGGCACCGCTGAACCTCAAGCCAAGCATGGTTGTGTGTGACAACGGGCGTAACCTGGTGGTGGCTCTGCAACTCGGCAGACTGACACATGTGCCATGCCTGGCTGACCACAGATGCTGCCACTCTCAGGGCAGCGCAGCGCCGCCTACAACTGCCCGCTCACCGACTGTTGTGCGACTGTTGTGAATTCCACGAGATGGAATTCCACATTAAACATGTTATCCAGAGTTTACCAGCAGCGCAGAGCGATTGTAGACTGCCAGATGTCATCTTCCACCAGAACTAGTAGTCAGGTCTCTCAGATTCCTCAAGTCTACAATGAGGAGTGGACGTGGATGTCTGATATCTGCCAGGTGTTGACCAACTTTGAGGAGTCAACACAGATGGTCAGCGGCGATGCCGCCATTATCAGCCTCACCATCCCGCTGCTCTGCCTGTTGAAAAACTCACTGCTCAGCATCAAGTCGGATGCTTTGCGCTTGTCACAAGAGACGGTGGAGGAAGATACGTCGCTTGATAGCCAGAGCACCCTCCGGTCTGTTTCTCAGCGCGTATCGGAGGAGGGGGATGACGATGAGGGGGAAGAGGAGGAGAATGTCGGCGAGACAGTAGAGGGTACCAGTGCTCAGTCCTTAACTCTTGAGCGTGTATGGGCTGAAGAGGAGGACTTGGAGGAGGAGGAGGAGGAAATGGAGAGTCAGGCCAGTGAGGAGAGGAAATTCTTGCATGTTGGGACTCTGGCGCACATGGCAGACTTCATGTTAGGCTGCCTATCCCGTGACCCTCGTGTTAGAAGAATTTTTTCCAACACCGATTACTGGGTGTTCACTCTCCTGGACCCACGGTACAAGCAGAACCTTTCCACTCTCATCCCTGCAGAGGAAAGGAGTATGAGAGTGAATAGATATCAACAGGCCCTGGTGCACAAGCTGAAACAATCCTTCCCATCTGACGCCGCTAGCGGCAGAGGGCATGGTTCTGTGGGCCAAGTAGCGGGGGAGAGGAGGCGAGCAGGCAGCTTGTCCAGCACTGGCAGGGGAACGCTCTCCAAGGCCTTTGCCAGTTTTATGTCACCCCAGCAAGACACTGTCACCTGTCCCCAGTCTAGGCAGAGTAGGGGGGAGCTGTACAGAAAGATGGTGAGGGACTACCTAGCTGACCATACCAACGTCCGTAGCGATCACTCTGCTCCATACAACTACTGGGTTTCAAAGCTGGACACGTGGCCTGAACTGGCGCTGTACGCCTTGGAGGTGCTGGCCTGCCCTGCCGCTAGCATGCTGTCAGAGCGGGTATTCAGTGCAGCTGGTGGCGTCATCACCGATAAGCGTACACGCCTGTCAACTGACAGCGCTGACAGGCTGACGCTTATTAAAATGAACAAAGCCTGGATTTCACAGGAATTCAAATCTCCTCCAGGGGAAAGCGGCTAAAGATTTAAATAACTTATGTATCCGATTCCTCTTCTCTACTCTTCCTCCTCCTCCATATCGTCTTTGCCTAACGCTGACCCAAAAAACGCCATTTTTTAGAGGTTCAACTGGCTCTCTTTTAGCACAATTTTTCCGGAGTTCCACCTACAGGCCCTCTATTCAAACAATTTTTCCAGAGGTCCACCTACAGGCCCTCTCTTCAAACAATTTTTCAGGAAGGCCCCCTACAGGCCCTCTCTCCAAACAATTTTTCTGGATGTCCACCTATAGGCCCTCTGTCCAAACAATTTTTCCGGAGGTCCACCTACAGGCCCTCTGTCCAAACAATTTTAACGGAGGTCCACCTACAGGCCCTCTCCAAACAATTTTTCCGGAGGTCCACCTATAGGCCCTCTGCCCAAACAATTTTAACGGAGTTCCACCTACAGGCCCTCTCTCCAAACAATTTTTCCGGAGGTCCACCTATATGCCCTCTGTCCAAACAATTTTTCCGGAGTTCCACCTACAGGCCCTCTCTCCAAACAATTTTTCCGGAGGTCCACCTATAGGCCCTCTGTCCAAACAATTTTAACAGAGGTCCACCTACAGGCCCTCTCTCCAAACAATTTTTCCGGAGGTCCACCTATAGGCCCTCTGTCCAAACAATTTTTCCGGAGTTCCACCTACAGGCCCTCTCTCCAAACAATTTTTCCGGAGGTCCACCTATAGGCCCTCTGTCCAAACAATTTTAACGGAGGTCCACCTACAGGCCCTCTCTCCAAACAATTTTTCCAGAGGTCCACCTACAGGCCCTCTGTCCAAACAATTTTTCCGGAGTTCCACCTACAGGCCCTCTCTCCAAACAATTTACGTCTTTTTCCTATCTTTCTCTCTCTCCAAACTATTTTTCCGGATAGCTGCCATATACGGTATTAAACTGAGTAGTATACATAGAACACATACCACACTTGATCAAGCTCATATTTGACAATTGTACCGGCTGATGCTAAATTTTTAAGTTGGGGTCCTGCGTCGTCATTCTAAATACATCCGGCTGTTGTCACCACCACACACGCTAGCCCAGGGGGCACTCCTCTGGCTCTTCCAGCGAAACCTCCTTCCCCCCCACCTACAGGCCCTCTCTCCAAACAATTTACGTCTTTGTCCTATCTTTCTCTCTCTCCAAACCATTTTTCCGGATAGCTGCCATATACGGTTTTAAACTGAGTAGTATACATACCACAGTTGATCAATCTCATAATTTACGACTGTACCGGTTGATGCTAAATTTTTAAGTTGGGGTCCTGCGTCATCATTCTAAATACATCCGGCTGTTGTCACCACCACACACGCTAGCCCAGGGGGCAGTCCTCTGGCTCTTCCAGCGAAACCTCCTTCCCCCCAGCCTGCCCCCCACCTACAGACCCTCTCTACAAACAATTTACCCGGATAGGGGACGTATTAGAAATTGTACAGATTTTTTTTTGGGTCTTCTTTTATCTGCCTCATGACCTGTGATAGGCAGAGCATGGACACGTCCCCTTAGCTGCAGTGGAAAAGACTCTCCCCTGGCCAGAGCAAGCTCTTTTTCCATTTTCCGTGGTCGAAAAATCCATTAAATATAAAGTCCCAAGATAGGGGACGTATACGTTATTAAATTGAGAAGAATCGATACCATACCGGTTGATGCAACAGTTTTCCAAAATCCATTCTGGCTGTTGTCACCACCACACACGCTAGCCCAGGGGGCACTCCTCTGGCTCTTCCAGCAAAACCTCCTTCCCCCCCACCTACAGGCCCTCTCTCCAAACAATTTACCTGGGTAGGGGGACGTATTAGATATTGTACTGATTCTGAATTGCCTCCTGCGATAGACGGGAATCGAACCCAGATCAACTGCTTGGGAAGTAGCTATGCTCACCACTATACCACTAGCAGGCACAGCAACTGATGAGAACAGATACTAAACTTGATTTCAGCTGCAGTGCCAGCATGAGCAGTGGTGTCACCTGCAGGCGGTGATGGACCTTCGTTGCACCTAGTTGGGTGCTTCCCTAACATGTGATGGGTATTTGCCTCGCCTTTCTTGGTCTGGGTGAGCACAATTGCCATGAGGGTAACCACCAGGCTGCTGCCTGAGAATTTGGGGTAATGGTGGGATTAGGCAGCCTCAGAGGCATCCATGCATGCTGCCCCTGCTGTTTCCTGTCCATTTCCGTGGTGTTTCCATCATTTTCTGAGGTTTCCAGGTTTTCACCCAGCCTTCCCTAGGCAGAGCCTTGGTCCCACGCAAAAATGCTCGAGTCTCCCATTGACTTCAATGGGGTTCGTTATTCGAAACGAGCACACGAGCATCGGGAAAAGTTCGACTCGAATAACGAGCACCCGAGCATTTTAGTACTCGCTCATCTCTAGTGCTCGCTCATCTCTAGTAATATCTAATAAGGATTTGTCATTTGGCAGAAAGGTGTTGTCTGCTGTTGTCCCTCCCTGATAAACATGTTTTCTCTGTTAATCCTCCAGGTGATGCCGTTGTGGAGGCGGAAAAAAAAAAAACTAAAATTACTTTCTGGAAATTGATTTTCCTCTAGCCTCCACAACGGCATGGTTTTTACCACCCTCTTTTGCTATTTTTTGTTGTAATATCATTACTGTTTTTGGGGTGATATCCCTAAATTTTTGTTTGTAAAATGATTAATTAATAAATGTGTTGCATCTATTCTTGAGTTACTAGGTTATTAACTGGAGCAGTACTTGTGAGGAGGCATTTTATGCACTGATCTAATTGTTTCCTTCCCCTAAAGGAGGCGGAGTAACCTCCAGGTGATGCCGTTGTGGAGGCTAGAGGAAAATCCAATTACCGGTAAGTAATTTTAGTTTTTTTTTGCAACACTAATAAACGCCAGTAGGTTTGACAATGTAAACCTTAGGCGCTGCAGGCCAAATAAAACTATTTTTTTCCATTAATACACACTACGAAGGGCTGTCACTTTCCCACTTCAGCACAGAGCGAATAATACGTTTTTTTGCAACACTAACAAACGCCAGTAGGTTTGACAATATGTAACTTTGACGCTGTAGGCCAAATAAAACTTTTTTTTTGCCACTAATACACGCTACGAAGGGTTGTCACATTCCCACTTCAGCACACAGCGAATAATATGTTTTTTTGCAACACTAATAAACACCAGTAGGTTTGACAATATATAACTTTGGCGCTGTAGGCCAAATAAAACTTTTTTTTTACCACTAATACACGCTACAAAGGGCTGTAATTTTCCCACTTCAGCACAGAGCGAATATTATGGTTTTTTTGCACCACTAATAAATGAGAGAAGGCTTTACAATACATAACTTTGGTGCTGAAGGCCAAATAAAACTTTTTTTGCCACTAATACATGCTACAAAGGGCTGTCACTTTCCCACTTCAGCACACAGCGAATATTATGTTTTTCTGCAGCACTTATAAACGCCAGAAGGTTTGACAATAAATAACTTTGGTGCTGTAGGCCAACTAAACCTTTTTTTGCCACTAATACATGCTACAAAGGGCTGCCATTTTCCCACTTTACCACACAACAGCTAATAAGCCCTTTCTGTTTTCCAACACTAAAACAGCAAAAAAGTGCTGTATTAAATGTAACTACAGCGCACAAGGGTTAATAACACCCCAAAAATCTGAATTACAGAGGCAAACCTGACATGAGAAGCTGTATCATGGCAAATTTGAATCCCAGTCACTGCACCAAGGTGTAATACAATTTTTTTCTATTACCCTGTTGTTGCACTTCTTTCCATATCTCACACTGTTTCTAAACACCCTTATTGGACTCTGTTCTGCTTCGATACTTTCCTCCCTATCCTTTCCCTACACTTCTATTCAGCAATATGTACGTTTGATGAGGTTTTCTACCACTTTCCCTAGCGCCTGCAAACGTCTCTCCCTGCACTAAGTTGACTGTAGAATGAGAGAATCCAAAATGTCTGCGGGTATTTATAGGGCTGTGACATCACAGGGCTGGCTGCTGATTGGCTGCATGCAGGGCATTGTGGATGATCCCGCCTTCCCTCATGTTCCTTGCTCCTTGTCCAAACACGTGTACCCGCCATTTTAGTGAAAAAATACTGATTCGTTACCACGAATCGCCAGGAAATTCGGATTCGGTGCAAATCGAATAATTCCTGAAATTGGGATTGAATTCCACTTCGTCAGCTTCGATTCACTCATCTCTAATTCGGCAGAGGAATAACTACTGGCTTTCCACCATGTTAGATACTTGCTACCGCTTCTAAATGGGGGATTTTTTCCACCTGCTTAGAGTGAGGATAAACTCAACTACTATCGAGACATTCTATATAGTCAGTTGGTTGCTGCCTATGTGTGCCATTGCCCATTCTCACAAAGGTCTGATGGGTGTATGCCATGACTGCTGGAGGGGGATGGGGGGCCAGGAGCAGCACCAGCTCCATCGGCAGCAACTTAAGTCTAGAGTCATTAATGAGAACTTTTCTTTACCCACCTACTGAAGAAACCACCGAACACCTGCAGCAGCAGGACATGGAGCAGAACCTGAACCAACAGGTGGTGGCATACTTGGAGTACACCCAGATTGCCTGGACTACTGGGCAGCCAAACTTGATTTGTGGCCGCAACTGGCTTGGTTTTAGTTTGCTCTGGATGATCTTTCCTGCACGGCTAGTAGTGTGGCATCATAGCTTGTGTTTAGGGTGGGGGGGGGAGGCATAGGTACCCCAAAGACAACTCGCCTTTCCACACAGAATGTTGAGAAATGTACAGTCATGGGCAAAAGTTTTGAGAATGACACAAATATTATATTTTCACATGATCTGCTGCCCTCTGGTTTTTATGTGTGTTTGTCAGATGTTTTTATTACATACAGAAATATAATTGCAATCATATTATGAGTAACAAAAGCTTATATTGACAGTTAGAATGAGTTAATGCAGCAAGTCAATATTTGCAGTGTTGACCCTTCTTCTTCAGGACCTCTGCAGTTCTCCCTGGCATGTTCTCAATCAACTTCTGGACCAAATCCTGACTGATAGCCGTCCATTCTTGCACAATCAATGCTTGCATTTTGTCAGAATTTGTAGGTTTTTGTTTGTCCACCCGTCTCTTGATGATTGACCACAAGTTATCAATGGGATTAAGATCTAGGGAGTTTCCAGGCCATGGACCCAAAATCTCGATGTTTTGTTCCCTGAGCCATTTAGTTATCACCTTTGCTTTATGGCAAGGTGCTCCATCATGCTGGAAAAGGCATTGTTGATCGCCAAACTGCTCTTGGACGGTTGGGAGAAGTTGCTCTTGGAGGACATTCTGGTACCATTCTTTATTCATGGCTGTGTTTTTAGGCAAGACTGTGAGAGAGCCGATTCCCTTGGCTGAGAAGCAACCCCACACATAAATGGTTTCAGGATGCTTTACAGTTGGCATGAGACAAGACTGGTGGTAGCGCTAACCTCGTCCTCTCCGAATAAGCTGTTTTCCAGATGTCCCAAACAATTGGAAAGGGGATTCATCAGAGAAAATGACTTTACCCCAGTCCTCAGCAGTCCACTCCCTGTACCTTTTGCAGAATATCAGTCTGTCCCTGATGTTTTTTCTGGAGAGAAGTGGCTTCTTTGCTGCCCTCCTTGAGACCAGGCCTTGCTCCAAGAGTCTCCGCCTCACAGTGCGTGCAGATGCACTCACACCTGCCTGCTGCCATTCCTTAGCAAGCTCTGCACTGCTGGTAGCCCGATCCCGCAGCTGAAACACTTTTAAGAGACGGTCCTGGCGCTTGCTGGTCTTTCTTGGGCGCCCTGGAGCCTTTTTGGCAACAATGGAACCTCTCTCCTTGAAGTTCTTTCTTTCAAATTGTCTTTTTATTTGAAATGAAAACAGTGACATGAGAGCAATACAGTAGATGAAATACTTAGTAGAGAGGCAAGAAGGTACGACAAATGCGTCACGCAGGACGCTGGATACAAATTTAGTGTCTAGGCATCAGTCAGAACATGCAAAATAATTATCATAATAAATGTAGTAGACAATGGGGACAGAAGTCCCAATAATGTCGAGTCTCAGTCACGATCTGCTGAAAATATACAGATATTTTCAACTTTTTTGGCTTAAATAAGTATCAACAATCCGGTCTATACCTGTTGAGAAGCAAAAGGGTCAAGATGACTAGCCGGGCAAACTATCTAGGAGTTAACAACTCCAAGAGTTAAAACAAGAAAATACAAAATAAGGTCGTGGGGGGAGGGAGGAGAGAGAGAGGAAAGTTTTGGGTGAAAAAAGGAGGGAGGGGGGAGTGTCATGATGTTGTTTTATAACAGGAAAGAAGTGTAGTACTGTAGATATTTATTTATTTCTAAAGAGAAGCAAAGATTCGGGTGTATGTAAAATGGATTATCTGGTATTATTTAGATGGATAAGGCTAACAGAAGCTATATATTAGTGTTGGTAATGTACGTGATGTGGCAGATAATATAGAGACTTCAAGAGGACCCTTGGTTGCTAGAGTTGTTTGGGTTGTAATTTTTGTAGAGTTTCCATGGTTGCCATATTGCTTCAAACCTCTTGTGGTTTCTAAACTCCCAGTATGAGATCTCCTCAAGTCTGCAGATTTGGTCCACTTTTGCTTCCCATTTACCAATGGAGGGTGACACATGTGACTTCCAGGCTGAAGCAATAAGAAGTCTGGCAGATGATAAAAGGGAACGTAGGAGTATTCTAGTCAGTGGGGGGTACAGGGTTGGTATGAGAAGAAGAAGAAAGAACTCAGGCGACATGTCCAAAGTAATGTTATATATAGAATTGATTGTAGTTCTAAGCTCTGACCAGAAGGGAACGACTTTTTTACAGGTCCACCACATATGGTAAAAGGAACCTACGTCTGAGTTGCATTTCCAGCAAGTAGTTGGGTAGGTGGGGTCTATTTTATTTATTTTTTCTGGAGTCATATACCACCTGGTCAGAATCTTAAAGCCATTCTCTTGAATTCTAATGCATCTAGATGATGTTTTAGGTGCTGATAGGATGGATTTCAGTTGTTGGTCTGAGAAAGCTGTGTTTACGTCTTTCTCCCAAGCTTTAATGAAGGGCAATTCTCTGATGTTGTCCGACTGGGAGTGGATAAGTGTGTGGTAGAAGTATGAGAGTAGTTTCTTAGGTTCTCTGTTCTGAAGAATAATTATTTCAAATTTGGTTTGTGGAGTAAAGCTGTCATATGTCTTGGAGAATCTCTTCAAAGAGTTGTTCAGTGAAGAAAATGATATGAAATCAAGTGTGGGTAGTTGAAGTATAGTTTTGGCCTCTTCAAGTGTTGGGAGTAAACCATTCGGGAGAAGAGAGCTAATATGCATGATTCTGGCTTTTACGTTATTTTTACACAGATCAGTTATGTCTCTAAGTTGTAATATAGGGGAGCTTACTGAAGTGAAAGTATGTGGCACGTTGTGTTTCTGCCAAGTAATTAAGGTGGGTTTAGTGAAAATGCCCGGGTAGTTTTTCAAGTAGCTAGCAGGAGGGTCCCATAAAGTTAAACGTCTAAGGGGTAAGAGATAAGTTCTTCTTCTATTTTGACCCAGTATTTTTGGGTGGGTTGGCGTAGCCAGTTCACTATCCTACTTAAATGAACCGCATCATAGTAAGCCTTGGCATCTGGAAGGCTATACCTCCCATGGATCTGGATCTAATAAGAGTGGAATAGGCTGTACGTGGCCTCTTCTGTCTCCAGATGAAAGAGATCAAGGTTTGTTTAATTTCTCTAAAGTAGGTCGATGGGAGAGCTATTGGTAGGCTTTGGAACATGTAAGTCAGTTTCGGAACTATGAGACTGGAAATCATGTTTTTCCTACCTATCCAGGAAGAGAAAGGTAAGTCCCAGCTTTGTATTGACTTTCTTATGTCCCTCAAAAGCGGGATGTAATTTAATTTAAAGAGATCTGATAGGCAAGGTGAGATGTTGATACCCAGATATTTCAGAGTAGGCAGGGACCAGTCAAAGGGTGTTTGAGTTCATGTGTTAGATGCAGTCGCAGCTGGAAGTGAAATATTTAGGATTTGTGATTTAGTCATATTAATTTTGAATCCTGAGATCAGACCAAAGTCAGCAAATATGGGTTGTAAATGGGATAAAGAGCGGGCGGGTTCACGTAGGATGAAAAGAAGGTCGTCCGCGAACGCCGCGACCTTGTGTTCCCTGCCCCCGCAGTGCAAACCGAGAATGTCTGGGCATGAGCGTATCTTTTGAAGCAGGGTTTCAATTGTGAGGACAAAGAGAAGCGGGGAGAGTGGGCACCCCTGTCTAGTGCCGTTCAGTATGTTAAAGGGTTGTGATAGTGTTCCGTTAACCATTATTCGAGCTGAAGGGCCAGAGTACATTGTGAATATAGCGTCAATGTATTGACGAGGAATCTTATATGCTAATAAAGCGTGTCTCATAAAAGACCAGTCTACCCGGTCAAAAGCTTTTTCCGCATCTGTGCCGAGAAACACAGATGGGATTTTCTTAGACTTGGCGAGGCACATTAGTAATAGCATTCTGTATGTATTGTCTTTCCCCTCTCTGGAGGGAATAAATCCAGCTTGGTCTGGATCTATCAGCTCTGGAAGTATTGGCTTAAGTCTGTTGGCAAGCAAAAGGGCAAATATTTTGAGGTCTGAATTTAAGAGGGAGATTGGTCGGTAGCTACCACATTGGGTGGGATCCTTTCCCTCTTTAGGTATGATAGAGATATGTGCCATTAATGACTGTTGGTGGAAGGGGGTACCCTCCAGAGCTAGGTTGAAAAGCTTGGTCATGTATGGCAGGACAGGATCTTGAAAGGTAAGATAGTAAAAAGGGGATAATCCGTCAGGCCCAGGGCATTTGTTTTTAGGTGAGGATTTAAGGGCTTTAAGAATTTCCTCTGGGGTAAAGGGCTTACATAGGTCCTCAGCTTGCGTCTGAGTGATGTGAGGGAGGTCGATGGACTCTAGAAATTGTTCGGTTAGATTTAGTTTGTTAGTTTTATCTGCAGGGGAGTCGGCTTTATTTAAATTATAAAGTTTGGAATAGTAATCCCTAAATGAGTCAGCTATGGCAGGGGTAGTGTAGTGTTTGGACCCGTCAGAAGTCCGAATTTCAGGTATAAAGAATTTGTTTTTCCTGGTTTTAATTTGAGTTATCATAAACTTTGTAGGTTTATCGCCGTGGGCATAGAATTTATGTTGGGACGCGAGGTATGCCTTTGCCGATTGCAAGTTCAGAATAGTCTTTAATTCAGATTGCAAAGCTGAAAGTGTTTGAGTATTAGCTAAGGCTTTAGCTCTTTTTTTAATCTTTTCTAGCGTGGCAATTTGTTGTAAGAGGTCACGGATTTTCTTGTCCCGCTCCTTCTTAACATATGTAGCTAGAGATATGAATTCTCCTCTAAAGAAAGCCTTATGTGATTCCCAGAGAACCGGTACAGAGATTTCTTTTGAGTCATTTAAAGAAAAGAATTCTGTAAGTTTCTCTTTAAGTCTATTACAGTGTTGAGGGGTGGCTAATAAAGTGTCATTAATTCTCCAAGTAGGCGTTTGTTTTTGGAGAGAGCTTATGTGCAATTGGACCGTTATTGGGGAGTGATCTGAGAAGATATGCGTCAATATTTTGGTGTTAGAAAAATGTTGTAAAGAAGCAGTTCTTGTAAAGAAGTAGTCGAGGCGCCTATATGATTGGTGTGGGTCAGAGTAGTGGGTAAAGTCTTTTTTCTGAGGATTAAAGAATCTCCATACGTCTTTGAAATCTAGGTCATTTAATGTGTATTTTAATTTACTCAAAATCTTAAAAGACAGAGAGGAATGCCCCGAAGAGGTATCTATGATGGGATTTAAGGCGACATTAAAATCTCCACCTAGGAGTGTTAGTCCCTCGGCAAATTCCGAGAAGGTCTTGAGGGTATTAAGTAGCCAGGGGATTTGGTTGGAATTTGGTGCGTAAATGTTACCCATTGTTACTGTTTGGTTTGCAATGGTGCCTTTCACAAAAATGTATCTCCCGTCATCATCTAGTATTTGAGCTAGACTGGTGAAGGGGGTATGTTTACTGATTCCTATACTAACTCCACATGACGCCCCTGAGGTTGAGGGACCGTGAAACCATTGCGAGTAGTAAGATTTGTTTATTGAAGGGATATGACTTCTTTTAAAATGGGTCTCCTGCAATAAACAAATATCAATGTGTGATTTCTTCATGTATGCCAGGATCTGACCTCTTTTAGCAGGAGACTTGAAACCGCGCACATTATAGGACATAATGGAGACGTCAGCCATATTTGAAGGGGACGTTCATCACCGTGGACTTGCGAGTATTAACACCCATGCATCGTAGTATCATCAGTGTTCTAGATCCACCTAGATAGGTAAATATAGGGAGAAGGGGGGGAGGAAAGTCAGAGGGGTAGAGGGGGAGGGTTAGGAGTGTAGGCAATAGAAGCATTGTAATACAATAGTAATTGCCAATATAGGCAAACAGTGAGAACTGTAAAAGGAAGTTAAGTAAACTGAGCTGGTGTCAGAAAAGGAGTGAGCCGTCAACTGACATCATCACGTCCCCCTCTCCACCACTAGTATAAACGCAGTGAACATTTAACCTGCCATACGGAATAATGTTAAGGAAGCCTTATATTAACATTAAACAATGTAGAAACTGAAAAGTGAGCAATAATATTTGGAGTAATGAGAGAAAAAGCAGCTACATATATCTACTAGCGT
This sequence comes from Rhinella marina, assembly GCA_900303285.1. Lineage (NCBI taxonomy): Eukaryota > Metazoa > Chordata > Amphibia > Anura > Bufonidae > Rhinella > Rhinella marina. The sequence goes on along the minus strand of ONZH01020819.1, from coordinate 14,163 downwards.
TCAGGTATTTTCGGTTCGTAGGCGTCTTGGGGTAAGTTTTCCTGAACGTCTTCTCATCCTGCCGGACTTTTCTTGTTGGAAAGTTTCCCAAGCGGTGGGAGAGGCAATTTGCGGCATATCTGCAAGGTCCCTGACCTGAGCCCAGTCCTCTAGTTCCGTATGAGGGATTTCCAGGGCATCTAGGAGTTTAAGAGCGTCTTCCCGAGAGCGGATAGTATATCTGTTGCCATCAAACGAAGTTTGCAGGCCGAACGGGAATAGCCATTTATAAAGGACTTTCCTAGATCTGAGGGACTCCGTAATCGGCTTGAGGGCACGTCTTTTCCTCAGGGTGAGGGGAGCCAAGTCCTGGAAGATAAGGACCTCTTGATTATCAATTTGGTAGGTGCCCCCCTCTCTATGCTGGCGTAGAATAGTCTCCTTCACTCTAAAGTCCATCAGGCGGCAAATGACGTCTCTTGGAGGCTCTTGAGGTTTGGGTTTGGGTCTCAGCGCTCTATGCACTCTCTCGATGATAATTCTTTCTGGGTTATCGTCTCCTAGAACTGTCACAAAGATTTCTTGAACTGTAGATAAAAGGGTGTCTTGCGCCACAGATTCGGGAATACCTTTAAGGCGAAGGTTATTCCTTCTACCCCTATTGTCTTGGTCCTCTACGTAGTCGAACAAGGTGTTCAGGTGTGTCTGGCACTTTTGAAAGTTGTCTCTCGTGGCTGTTGTATGGTCACACATTGCTGTCTGAAATGTTTCTAGAGATTCAACTCTGTGACCTAGCATTTTAAGGTCTTGCTTTATGTCACTTAGATCTTCTGAGAGGGGTTGTAGGGCTCTGGTTAGTGCTTTGTCTAAGGCTTTCTGGAGGAATGATCTTGAAAGGGGAAGATCAGTTTGCGACGCGTGATCTGGATCACAAGGTAATTCATCTCCTGAGTCTTCCCTGGAGGAAGAACCTAGCGCCTTGGCAGGGGAGTGTGCTCTTGGAGCCACCGCTTGTTTTTGTGGAGTTGGTGCATTTTTTTTCATGAACTTGTCCATGTCTCCTTTAATATTGCCTGGTTTCTCTCCGGCGCCGTTCCCCTTGCTATTGCCGTATTTTACCATGGCGACAGGTTATCAAAAAGTGTGGTAGAAAGGTGGGTCAGGTGGGGCGGTCTCACATTACATGAGGGTATATGCCCTTTACAGATGGTCTGTAGTCAAACTGAAGGAAGAATAGAAGAAGGAAAGTGCAGGAGGAAAGGTAACTGAAATATAGGTAACTCAAATAAAAGACAGTGTCCTGCGTTAGGATCGCGGTTTCTTCAAAAAGATAGAGTAGCGTACAGGTTTATCTTACTAGTTGGGTGTCCGGGTCTGCTTCGGCATCAGCAGACCCAGTTGAGGTCTTCTAATGGAAAATAGGGGCAACTAGTAACAGTTCAGCGGATAAATTTATAAAGTGGGGTGTCCAGAATATGTGTCCATTCAGGACCCTAAAGTGAGGGAGGTTTGGCTGAGGGTGCCTAAGAGGCAGTTGTGACTGAGGCCCTTATGCAAATGAGGCCCTTTTTTCTTTTTATGTACACCGGGACTTTCCTAATAGGGGGAGGCTGATTTAGGGCTCTAGCGTAGCTTCAGTTCTGTCCGTGGTGGTAACGCAACAGGTATATGGCCGGACCAGTGGAGGGGACAGCAAATTAAAGTCTCTCCAGTATGAAAGGGGGGATGGTGGTTTCCCCGCTCGCCCTCCGACACAGAAAATAGAGGCCCCGGTGGTGGACCAGGCCACTAGGCCTACTGCTGCAGCCTACCTCCTGTTTCTCTCGATCTGCGCTCCAGGTATCCGTGGAGGGTGATCGTGATGATCTGGGTGGATGACAACGGAGTTCCAAGGTAGGCGATGTACTAGCCTGTTTGTTGTTTCGTGGAGAGTGGGAGTTGTATTTCCAGCAGGAGGGTGGCAGCCGGCAATGGGGTCCGAAATCGAGGTCCGGGACGCCACGAGTGAAGAAGGCCGCGGATCTAATTTTCTCAAATCCGGTCCCTCCGGTCTGGGAGACGGTTAGTCGTGAAGCTCGTGAGCTCCTCAATTTCCAGGTAGGGTTATCTGACTTTTTAAGGGGCTATAACCACTTGGATGGGCTCTGATTCAGGAATCAAAGTGGAGCGCTGGTGAAGTGCGTCTCTCCGGTCTCACTGCAGGCCACGCCCCCCTCTCCTTGAAGTTCTTGATGATGCGATAGATTGCTGACTGAGGTGCAATCTTTCTAGCTGCGATGCTCTTCCCTGTTAGGCCATTTTTGTGCAGTGCAATGATGACTGCACGTGTTTCTTTAGAGATAACCATGGTTAACAGAAGAGAAACAATAATGCCAAGCACCAGCCTCCTTTTAAAGTGTCCAGTGGTGTCATTCTTACTTAATCATGACAGACTGATCTCCAGCCCTGTCCTCATCAACACCCACACCTGTGTTAATGGAGCAATCACTGAAACAATGTTAGCTGGTCCTTTTAAGGCAGGGCTGCAATAATGTTGAAATGTGTTTTGGGGGATAAAGTTCATTTTCTAGGCAAATATTGACTTTGCAAGTAATTGCTGTTAAGCTGATCACTCTTTATAACATTCTGGAGTATATGCAAATTGCCATTTTAAAAACTGAAGCAGTAGACTTTGTAAAAATTAATATTTGTATCATTCTCAAAACTTTTGGCCATGACTGTACCTTTGTAAAGACGAATCAGGTGTGGATCAGCCCGCATTTCCACACGCCAGTGCCTGATGCATCACCAAAACATTGTAAAAAATGACCCGTTACTTCTAGCCACTATTCTGATGCTGCCACTGCTGATGCCACCCTCACCACTCTGTGACTGAGCCACTGTGTTTACTTATGATGCTGTTGCCACCTTCACCACTCTGTGACTGGGTCACTATGTTGATTCCTCATGCTTTTTGCCATTTGCATCACTCTGTGACTGGGCCACTGTGTTGAATCGTGATGCTGTTACCACCCTCACCATTGTGTGAATGGAACACTGTGTTGACTCCTCATGCTGTTGCAATCCTCACCACTCTGTGACGGGCCACTAGTGTCCCTGTTTGGCATTGTTGACATCACCGTTTATCTTACTCTTCTTCTGCTCTGTCAGAAGAACCGAAAAAGGAAAACCACAACAAATCCTGTCCTGAGCATAAATTTATAATGGAGGAAGTCTGCTGATATTCGTGATTTTATCCATAAGCGTTCTGCACATCTGGAGCAGCGCTGGAGAAAACGTGTTTCAGATGTATGCCAGGATTGCCGTGTTCTGTGTCTGGAGGGTTGGATTGATATTGGAGCAAGTTGGAGCAATTTGCATATAATTTTTTTCAGGATTAGATCACCCGATTTTTACAAGAAAGGTATGCATATGTTTTGTGTCACCTACCCTACATACATGCAGTATGCTTTTTGACCTCTGGGACTCCCACTCATACTGATAATAAAGGCTAGGGCCCTGCTGCAAAAGGGGAAAACAGCTAATGGGCCATAGCGCAACATCAGCCTTGTATCTAGATTATTTTCAGGATATTTGGGGGTCCTGTAAGGAGTGGAGTTTTCCACTCCACTGTGTTTAGACTGTCGAGTGACATTTGTTGCCCTTAATTTCCTGATTATATATGTCACTGTGGCCAAAAATATGTTTTATTGCTCTGCTCAGGTAGATACCACTACTACATTCTGTTTTTGATTTTGAGTACCTCCAAGCTACAAACTTACTGGCAAATTCGGAGGTAGAGAGCACTTATCTTTACCTAGGGTCTCCTCTCCTACTGGAGGTGAAAACTTGGTCAGGACTCTCCAAGCCTCCAATAGAAAAGGGGAACTAAGACTGGGCCCCATAGCAGTCGCATGGTCTGCTGCTATGGTAGTTACACCCCTGGATAGCACAATTCCCCTCCCAAATAGGATTTGCCCATGAAGGGCTTCTCCTCCCAGATGAGGAATAATAAAGGCCTCTTTGGCCCATTCCGTTGGGAATAGTAAGTTTATGGATAAAGGTACCAATTGGGGATGTATCCCAGTACAGTCTGACACTGGCAGCACTGATTGGACAAGGTCAGACTGTGCAAGAACCATATTCCCCCTTCCCCAACTGTTAACTCCCATCTGTAAGTTTATTAATAAACTAGCAGAAGGACCCGGTTTCGCCCAGATATATTTAATCTATTTCATTTGATGTTTGTGTGTGTCATTAAAAGATATTGACAGTAACCTCTACAGCACCCCGCCTCCTTAACAGTGACCTCCACAGCCACCCACCCCTTAAGACTGACCCCCCCTAACAGTGCCCTGTCTCCTTAAAATGGGACCTCCACCGCAGCCCACCCCTTAACTCTGACCTTCATAGCAGCCTGCCCCTTTGACAGTGAGTTTCACAGCACCTCACCCCTTGACAGTGACCTCCACAGGGCCCATCCCCTTAACAGTGATCTCTACAGCAACCACCCCTTAACACTGACCATAGGTTACTGTTCCCTTAACTGACCTCCACCATTCCTGGCCCCTTTGACAGAGACCTCCACAGTGACTGCCCCATTAAAAGTGACCTCACAGTACCCCACTTTCTTAACAGTGACCTCACAGTACCCCACTGCCTTAACAATGACCTCACAGTACCCCACTGCCCCTTTAATAGTGGCCCCCACAGTCCCCTCCTCCCTTAACAGTGACCTCCACAGTGTCTGCCCCTTTAACAGTGACCTCCACAGCAGTCTGCCCCCTTAACAGTAACATCCACAGCACCCTCCCCTTTAACTGTGACCTCCACAGCAGCCTTCACCTAGGGTGGCCAGAGGTCCGGTTTTAGGCCGAACAGTCCGGCTTTCAGACTCCCTGTCCTCCGTCATGCGCAGGGCCTGGACGGACAGTGATGTCCTTTTGAACAGCTCACTCTCAGCACTGTGCAGTCTGAACGTGATCTGCGGGGAGAAAGTCACCCTCCCTCCCACCCCTGCAGCTGACAGAAGTAGATTTTTACCTTCATCTTTTCAATCCCCGTCGTCTGCGGAGTGGCCTGACCATATTGTTGGCGTGGCTTCACAATACATGGGGGTAGGGTTTTTACGTCCTTCTTTTGAGGGTGGCCTGAATTACAGGCCGATGCCATGAGGAAACACAGTGGATAGCAGTGGAAGAAAATATCTTTTATTACTACTGAACGGTAAATATGTGAAATGTACATTATATTAGGTAATGATTGGTGATGAATTAGTCTAAAACATAAGGTATATTTATAGTAACCGGAATACCCCTTCAACAGTGTCATCCCTCCCTCTGCCCCTTTAAAGCTGACCTACAGCAGTGAAGAAAACTGGCTGGGTTGTTATGGAAACCTGGTGTGAAACTGTGTGTATGTGGAGAGTAAGGGCCTGCGAGCTTCTATTGGCTGAAAAGGGTCATGTGACCAGGCTTTTATTGGCTAATGAATTTTTGGGGAATATCTCAGGAACTTAGAGAGCTGAGACCCGGTCTAAAACCTTCCCGGACACCTGATGTACCTGTGTGCCAAATATCGTGATTGTAAATGCGACGGTGCGGATTACTTTACCGGACATACACACATACACTCAGCTTTATATACTAGATTTCTAGCAAGAATAACAGAAGAATGGCACAACACAGAGTCATAGTAACATAGTTTATAAGGTCCTAAAAAGCCCTCTGTCCATCCAGTTCGGCCTGTTTTCCTACAAGTTGATCCAGAGGAAGGCAAAAAACCCCTGTGAGGTAGAAGCCAATTTTCCTCACTTTAGGGGAAAAAATTCCTTCCCGACTCCAATCAGGCATCAGAATAACTCCCTGGATCAACGATCCATCTCTAGTAACCATAACCTGTAATATTATTACCCTCCAAAAATACATCCAGGTCCCTCTTGAACTCTTTTAGTCATAAGAACAGATGCTCCAGAATTGTAATTTCATGTGGAATAGAATTATTTACTAAAACAGACATGTTAGGAGATATGACAGGACCCCTTTAAAATGAATTGTACATTAGTTTAAAATAGCACTTCAAGACTTCTAATCACCATCATAATGTGAGGGAGGAAATAATCTAAGAATCTGGATCCGGATTCTCTGGACGAGATGACTTGGAGGACGTGCAGTGGTTGCTGTTTTTTTTGCGGTACAACTTGGGTTGCAGTCAGAGAACCCAGTACATTTGATACATTGTGTAGATAAGACAGTATGTGTTTCTGACTTGCATGTTGGTTATCAATAGTGTTGCGCGAGCATGCTCGGCCGAGCTCGCTGTTCGGCCGAGCATGCCTACGCTCGGGTCCGCTCGGTGTTCGGCCGAACACCGAGTGTACTCGAGCGCAATGCTTGAGTCTCTTCCCCGCATGGAATGTTGATTTGTACTCTAATGCATCCAAATTTATATGCTAATGCGTACAAATTCAGTTAATTAGCATACTTTTACGAGTGAAAGGAGTAAAAGAGGAGAAGTCGCGATTCTGACCTTTTTCTATTAACCAGACACCCTCCCCTCTTCTGAGCCTGGTTTAGTCCCATTGACTAACAATATGCTCGGGTGCTCGGCCGAGCACTCGAGCAACCCCTAGTGCTCGGCCAGAGCACCCGAGCATACGAGCACAGAGGTGCTCGCTCAACACTAGTTATCAAGCTCTTGGAGAAACTCTGATGAGTCCACTAGGTCCATGGCCTGAGCTTACTGTTATGGATCAGCAACTAATTGGTTTGGCTTAGGGCTAAACCTAAGGGCATTATTCTGACACTTCCCTATTCACTGCAGGTTACCAACCAGACTGCTATCTCCTGGGATAGTCCCAGTGACGTTGGCAGCTGACCTACCAAGGCTAGAATGCTGGTTCTAGAGATCCAGGCAATGCACAATTACTGTGGACACAACTTGCGGGTGGGGTAGTGGTGAGGCACACATGAGGCAGGCAGGCTGGGAATTAAACAGACCGGGTAGACAGACTGGATTAACTTAAACTCAAAGAGAACAGAACTTAGACTTGAAAAAAAAGGCATTGTAGCGGCGAGCAGGTGTAATTGCAGCTCCTCAGTCCCATTCACATCAAAGGGAAGAGGCACATGCAACTCCTCCATTCCATTGAAGTGAATGGGATGGAGGAGCTGCAATCGTATCAACGGCATGGAAGTAAACAGTAAAGAGAATGCAGCACTCACGCTAGCGCTGCGTTCTCTTCAAACAGCTGATCGTGGGGGTGTCTGATAGGTCATCCATTTAGTGAAATGGCTAAAGAGGTTGGAGGTAAGCGCTTGTGCCCTAAGAGAGCTTCAAGTGGGAACATGGAGGCTGCAGCATGGAGAGGACGACCAGGACGCTGGATGACATGGTGAGTGTCATGGTGTCCGTGCCCTCACATTTTGGCCTAGTTTTTGCTGAATAATTAATGACACAGTGAAATCTGTTGTGTCCTGTTCTTCATCTGAAGTTTATTTTAGCTAATTTTAAGATCTTCTTAGAACCAGATATTTTACTACGTTCTGCTGATGCGTCAAGTATATAATTCAAAGGGGGTGTACATTGGTTTTCTCATGACTATACACACACATAATGTTTTATACCTTTTGTTGTAATCCATATGTCCCAGATCTTTTTTTGCTCAGATCCATTATGTGTAAAGCTTTTGCCATGATATTCACTGCTGTGTAAGCATAATAATGCTTTGTGTAGTCTGTATATCCGTGTATTTCACCAATTACATGGTTTTCGCTGCAATTAGACACAGCAAAATTATTCAAACACGGCAGCCATTTATTTTTAAAAGAGTTATAGGTCAAACATCGAAAACCTTGTATCCAAATATCTTCCAGAATAGGATCATTTGGCCGTTTTTTAAGGCTCATATTATCCATATAATCACTTATACCAGGCAAATAATTATCTGGTAAAATGAATATTAAACTGCAATTAATTAATGGTAAGTGCGCAGTATACCCATATCGGACTATTTTCCAAGATTCATTGAGAATTAGTGTAATATTTTTCAGAATGACCTCTGATTCACTGAGCAATAAAGCATCCAGCAAATAAAATAGTCCACATATGATAATGACCTCAGACGTGGACCTGTGAAGAACGGCCATTCTTTGTCTATTGAGGTTTAGGTCATCAGTGAGGTTAATGACAAATTCAATGCAGATCCCAAATCTGGTCATCAATTTACGTAATTGTCGTAATTCTTCCTCACCACTGCCATCACTTGGTGTAATTAGTCCAACCCAATTCCATCCAAAATACTCCAGACACCTTACTACAGCCATATACCGGATACTGTCATCTGGAATAGTCCGATAAAATCCTGGATACAGTTCTTTGTTACTCAGGACGGGATCGGAAACTGCATAGTTGATCTAGACAAAGAAGGACAAAGTTATCATTATAATGATGGGGATCTAGGTACTGTGCTCAAAAACTCTCTGATATACTTTATGAGCTCAAATTATGATTTGATAATTTGTTAAAATAAATGGGAGTTAAATGTATAAATGTATGTTCACCGGAACACACACTTAAAGGGGATCTGTCAGCAGTTTTGTAGCTATGACACCGACTGACCTGTTACATTCACTCCTGGCAGCTGAAGACATCTGTGTTGGTCCCATGCTCATATGTGCCCGCAATGCTGAGAAAAATGATGTTTCAGTACATGCAGATGAGCCTCTAGGAGCAACGGGGGCGTTACCATTACACCTAGAGGCTCTGCTCTCTCTGCAACTTCCGCATCCCCTGCATTTTGATTGAAAGGACCAGGCGTGATGACATTTTTAATGCCTGGTCCTGTCAATCAAAATGCAGAGGACGGAAATTGCCGAGAGAGCAGAGCCTCTAGGTGTAATGGTAACGCCCCCGTTGCCCCTAGAGGCTCATTTGTGTATATATAGAGACAAATAAAGTTTCACAGTACTGTATCAGTGTTACAGGGCGAGTTGAACGTTGCACAGTCTAAGAATACAAACTCCAACTAAACCTTTACATCAAAATTTGATATGATGTCCCTAATGCCCTAAAAAACTTTTTCTAATATACTTTATTAATATTGTATTTTTCTTATTCTTTTTTCTACCTAAAGCGCACCATTCACTGTGCACTTAAAACTCAGTTCTGTGTACACTGCTGACAGCTCAGCGGTGTACGGAGTGAGAAGTTTATGAATGGGGCCACATCGCTGTGAGTACAGGCAGGAGCGCATATTGCTTCTCCTGCCTTTTCCCCCCTGGAGGTTTACTAACTCCTAGCATAGCATACCCTGTACCCATGTACTATGCCAGGCGGGCTCCTGCTTCTGCCTGCTTTGCTAAAGCTAATCCTGGCATATTTCATAGATACAGGGCACCCATGTGCTATGCCAGGAGTTAGTAAACCTCCGGGTGGCACAGGCAGGAGCAGCAATGTGAATTTCCTTCCGCCCAGCGCTCGGCTATTTTTGACTGCCCCATAGAAATTAATGGAGGGCGGCTGCAGATGCACAGTGCGCATTCTGCCACCTTCCCCGCTTCATTCTCGGTGTAGGTGCGGGTCGGACAATGGGGATATCCTTTTAATATTAGACAATTTAATTTTCAGGTACATGGCCCTTTATAAATTTGGCATACCATAAATCCCACACCAGGTTTACGCTAGAAATCCGTCTGTGTACTTGAATTGTCTTTATGCGCTAGAATACAGTCCATGCGGCAAAATTTTATTCAAGTTTCAGAACTGTGGAATATTAAATATTCCCATAATTAATGCAAAAAATAAAATCAGACATCATACAGTATAGTGCATGGCAGTTTCTTTCTAGCAAAGATAGAGCCAGCCCTGTACCTCACATGGATCCAGAGATGTTCCCATTCATTACTTCAATTGCTGTACTAGATTTATTTTAATCTGACTGCTTAGGGGTGTATCCTTTCTCAGTGGATGTAGGGGCGGACATACCGCCTGTGCAGCCGGTTCAGCTGCACAGGGGCCCAGGGCGGGAGAGGGCCCTTTCTTTCCAGCGGCAGGGCAGGGAGAGATGAGTGGTTCCATTGTGGAAGCGCTCATCTCTATATTCATCTGTATCGCCGTCCTCAGGACAGCGATACAGATGAATAGTGCTGCAGGGCAGGGGAGGGAGAGGCGTCTCCCTTCCCCGTTCCTTTGATAGGCTGCAGGCCTAGTGCCTGCAGCCTATCAGAGGCCGGCGCAGGCAGCGTGATGACGTTATTGCACCGCCTGAGCTGTACAGCGTGGGACACAGGCCGGAAGAGGCAAGGAGGTAAGTATTAATGTTTATTGTTTTCATTTACTGAACTATCTGGCTCACATGGGGGGCACTATGGAGGAGGAGAATTATGGGGGGCCCTATATGTACTGGCACACATGGGGGCACTATGGTGGAGGAGGAGCACTATGGGGCCATATCATATATACTGGCACACATGGAGGGCACTATGGAGGAGGAAGGAGCGCTATGGGTCGCCCTATATATATACTGGCACCACATGGGGGCACTATGGAGGAGGAGGAGAACTATGGGGGCACTATCATATATATTGGCACACATGGGGGGAAACTATGGAAGGAGCACTATGGGGGCCCTATATATACTGGCACACATGGGGGGCAGTATGGAGGAGGAGGAGCACTATCGGGGCCCTATATATACTGGCACACCATGGGGCACTATGGATAGGGGTGAGCACTATGAGGGCCCTATCATATATACTGGAACACATGGGGGGCACTATGGAGGAGGAGGAGCACTATGGGGGCCCTAAATATACTGCACACATGGGGGGGCACTATGGGAGGAAGAGGAGGAACACTATGGGGACCTATATATATACTGGCACACGTGGGGGGCACTATGGAGGAGGAGGAGGAGCACTATGGGGGCCCTATCATAATATACTGGCACACATGGGGGGCACTATGGAGAAGGGGGGAGAGGAGCGCTATTGGGTCATTATATAGGGGCATTATACTAGCACACATTATGGGGCACTACACAGACTTTGGCTGAACTGGGGTCACTAAGAGGGTTTTTTGTGCATACAATAGGGGGCATTGACACACATTATGAGGGCACTATGGGGACATTGGCTCTACTGGGGGCACTAACTATTTCTATTGGTGGGACTTTGGGGAGCACTATTACTGTGGGGGCACCCTGGCACAGTATCAGCTTAGCACAGTTATTTTTGGGGAATATTTTGGTTATACTTTAGTGTCAGGGACACTATTTCCTGGGTGCAGTCATTTTTTAGAGCACGGTGTGCCAATAATTACTGAAGACGGTACTATCTGTGTGTAACTAGTATTTGCAGGGGGACTGTTTCTGCAGTATAGTTTTGGGGGCATAGCGTCTCAGTATTGGGGGTGGCAGGATGGGGTGTTCAAGAAGGTGGGAGAATAATGGAAAAGTAGGAAACTAAGATGTCTGATTGTCAAACTCTGCAGAGAGAAGAGATGGCTGAAAGAAATCATCATGGCGGTCTGGTCTGAAAGGAGAAGATCATTGGATGTAAGAGGTATGTGCGCTGTATTAGGCTACTTTCACATCTGAGTTAGTGATTCTGGCAGGCTGTTCCAGCAGATAACAGCCTGCCGGAATTCACCGGCTCGGGCACTGCTGGATGCAGAATTCCCACCTCCCCCATCAACTATAATGGGGTCCGGCAGAGATCCGGCCACAATCTGGCAAAAATGCTGAGAATCAGCTGGACACAAACCGCTGCATGCCTGCGTTTGTGTCCGGCCAATTCCATGCATTCTCTGCTGGATCAGGTGGCCGGATCGTAGCGCTGCATGTGTGAAAGTAGCCTTACCCTGTATGTTTTGTATTGCTGTATATAATGTTAGGACACCATAAGTTAGGTTAAGAATTTGTTTTAGGGGGGGAAGGGGGCCCAGGCACATTCTTTGCATAGGGGCCCTCTGCTGTCTGTGTCCACCCCTGAGTGGACGTGTCCTTTCTGCTATAGCTGGTGGGCATTGAAGTATGGAACTGAGCATGTGCTTCCATCTCGGTGAGATGGACAAAAAAATTATAAAAAGAGCAAACAGCAGGTGGCGCTATACAGACAGATTTCAACTAGTGTTGAGCGAATTGAAGTCAAATGAATTGAGTTCAATCTGAATTTCAGGAAAAATTTAATCAGCTACGAAGATGAATTTCTTTGCGCTTTGTGATAAATTTATTTTTCCTGAAATGGAGTTTTAAAAAAAACCCCTAAACATGCCTCATCCAATTGCTTGCAGAGAGGCCGTTGCAGCCATCTTGAGTGAAGACACTGCACGTAATCTGACGCAGTGATGACTTTATCATGTCACCGCATGAGATTTCATGCAGTGTCTTCAATCTAGATGGCCGCGACTGCTTCTTCGCAAGCAAATGGATAAGGTCAGTATGTATTTATTTTTTTTAATCCTGATTAACCCCTGAAAGGTTGATAAATCTGGAGCACATCACCTATGAGTTGACCTAGTTTTGTAATAAGCCATGCTCCCTGTCAGATGAGGTGTACAAAACATTAGAAACATGTGTAAGACAGTTAATAAATGTGTTGCACAGTATGTATGTAATATCCCAGAGTGTTATTACTATTCTTGCACTCTGCTACTGTCTTTGTTTTCTAACATAAATGCCATCGTATTTTGTTCCAGGTCCTCTCCATATTGGGCATTGAAAATCTTCCTATGTATGTAACTGTTTATTACATGTAATATGCCTGGTTCATATAATATGCCTGGCAGAGTATATGGCTGAGCTATACCCAGGCAAAGAAATGTAACTGACCATGTCCACTTGTCTCCCCCGCTCTGTGCAGAAGGTGGGGCCAGCTCCTGCCTTGCCTACTAAAAGGATGGGACAGGCAGTTACCAAGGTAGGTCTCTAGCTTGGAGTCCAAGTTTGGACAGGCAGACGTGCCCATGTCAGCCAGGCAGCCGTCCTACAGCCTCGGCTGGCCAAGGAAGCCCTAAGCCTCCATGGCAGGCCATGGGAACAGATCCTAAGAGTTAAGGAAGCCAGACCATCCACAGAGAAAGAAAGCAAGGTATTTAAGCAAAGAACTTGTCAGCTACAGCGAAAGAAAGGGAAAGCAGGTTATTACAGTTAGCCTTAACCAGTTCTATGCTGAAAGCCTTTTGGCCTGGAAACCAAGGACCCCAAAGCCTGCAAATCGTTTGGATGAAAGTTTACTCAAGTAAACCTGCTATAGAACTTTGTACAAGGTCTGGACACAATTTTTCCTTCATCCCCAACTCAACCCCCCTTTATTTGCTTCTGAGCCAGAGCCTGGGGCCCCACTGTATCCATGTAGGAGCACCTTGACACATATAGGACACACCACCCCACCTAAACTTGGAATAAATCTTCCCCTTTGTCTTTAACTCCTGTCTTTGATGCTCGACCTTGTCGCAATGTCTTTGTTTTTCTGTTAATCAAGAATAGTCCAACAAAGATAATGATGACCAGGTCCAGAAAGACCATAAATGAATGTACACTCCTCAACATTGAAATGACAACTCTGAGAAGTAAATAAAATTAAGCAAATTACTGTACAGAATCAATAGATATTTTAATTAGATAAGAGCGAACCAGTTTGTAACTAGAGATGAGCGAGTAGTGAAATATTCGAAAGTTCGAAATTCGATTCGAATAGACTGCGAAATTCGACTATTCGACCGGATATCGAATCCCATTATAGTCTATGGGAAAAAAATGCTCGCCACTTGGAAATCTCAATTCGACCACTTGGAGGTCACCAAGTCCACCCTGGAACCTCAGAAAAGGATGCCAACACTGCTGGAATGCAACTGGGACAGCAGGGGAAGCATGTCTGGGTGCATATAACGCGCCCAAGTCGCACTATTACGCCACTATCACAGCCTCTCAACAATACACTCCAAACACAATCTAACCTCTCTGTAAAGTGAGACCATACAAGGAAACCTTCTTTCCTCTACATTGCCATGGACCCCAAGCCAAACTAGACAAAAAAAAGATGAAATTCTGCACCCTTTAAAATCACGTTGCCTATGACAACCACAGATGGCATAGGCAAGGGGAAAGCAAATAGACCCCTAATTGTCATTGGTGTGTGTGTGTGAGATGTGGTCAGACATGTCTTCTTTAAAATGTAAAAACAACTCAAACACATGCAGAAGCCT
>ONZH01020818.1:0-43051 GCA_900303285.1 Rhinella marina | reverse complement strand
AGGTCTCACCTCTTGGCCTCACAATAATTTTTAACAGGTCTCACCTCTTGGGCCTCCACAAAATTTTAAGAGGTCTCACCTCTTGGGCCTCCACAAAATCTTTAAGAGGTCTCACCTCTTGGGCCTCCACATAATTTTAAGAGGTCTCACCTCTTGGGCCTCCACAAAATGTTTAAGAGGTCTCACCTCTTGGGCCTCCACATAATTTTTAACAGGTCTCACCTCTTGGGCCTCCACATAAATTTTAAGAGGTCTCACCTCTTGGGCCTCCACAAAATCTTTAAGAGGTCTCACCTCTTGGGCCTCCACAAAATTTTAAGAGGTCTCACCTCTTGGGCCTCCACAAAATTTTTAAGAGGTCTCACCTCTTGGGCCTCCACAAAATCTTTAAGAGGTCTCACCTCTTGGGCCTCCACATAAATTTTAACAGGTCTCACCTCTTGGGCCTGCACAAAATCTTTAAGAGGTCTCACCTCTTGGGCCTCCACATAATTTTTAACAGGTCTCACCTCTTGGGCCTGCACAAAATCTTTAAGAGGTCTCACCTCTTGGGCCTCCACATAATTTTTAACAGGTCTCACCTCTTGGGCCTGCACAAAATCTTTAAGAGGTCTCACCTCTTGGGCCTCCACAAAATCTTTAAGAGGTCTCACCTCTTGGGCCTCCACATAATTTTTAAGAGGTCTCACCTCTTGGGCCTCCACAAAATGTTTAAGAGGTGTCACCTCTTGGGCCTCCACATAACTTTTAACAGGTCTCACCTCTTGGGCCTCCACATAATTTTTAACAGGTCTCACCTCTTGGGCCTCCACAAAATCTTTAAGAGGTCTCACCTCTTGGGCCTCCACAAAATCTTTAAGAGGTCTCACCTCTTGGGCCTACACAAAATCTTTAAGAGGTCTCACCTCTTGGGCCTCCACAAAATCTTTAAGAGGTCTCACCTCTTGGGCCTCCACAAAATCTTTAAGAGGTCTCACCTCTTGGGCCTCCACATAATTTTTAAGAGGTCTCACCTCTTGGGCCTCCACAAAATGTTTAAGAGGTGTCACCTCTTGGGCCTCCACATCATTTTTAAACAGGTCTCACCTCTTGGGCCTCCACATAATTTTTAAGAGGTCTCACCTCTTGGGCCTCCACAAAATCTTTAAGAGGTCTCACCTCTTGGGCCTCCACAAAATCTTTAAGAGGTCTCACCTCTTGGGCCTGCACAAAATCTTTAAGAGGTCTCACCTCTTGGGCCTCCACAAAATGTTTAAGAGGTGTCACCTCTTGGGCCTCCACATAATTTTTAACAGGTCTCACCTCTTGGGCCTACAAACAATTTTTAAGAGGTCTCACCTCTTTAGCCTCCACACAATTTTTAACGGGTCTCACCTCTTGGGCCTCCACATAATTTTTAAGAGGTCTCACCTCTTGGGCCTCCACAAAATGTTTAAGAGGTCTCACCTCTTGGGCCTCCACAAAATTTTTAAGAGATCTCACCTCTTGGACCTCCACCTAATTTTTAAGAGGTCTCAGCTCTTGGGCCTCCACATAATTTTTAAGAGGTCTCACCTCTTTAGCCTCCACACAATTTTTAAGACGTCTCACCTCTTGGGCCTCCACAAAATTTTCCATGAGCCTCTGGCCAGCCCACGGCCTCTTCCTGCCTTTTGCGGTCCTACGCATCCCTCAACATCCCCACTGCTTTACCTGCTAGACATGACACTGGGCCAGGTCGGGTCACTGACATCTCTAGCGCCAACAATTTGGGCATTTTAAGGCTTCTGCATGTGTTTGAGTTGTTTTTACATTTTAAAGAAGACATGTCTGACCACATCTCACACACACACACAATGACAATTAGGGGTGGGGTCTATTTGCTTTCCCCCTTGCCTATGCCATCTGTGGTTGTCATAGGCAACGTGATTTTAAGGGGTGCAGAATTTTATCTTCTTTTTTGTCTAGTTTGGCTTGGGGTCCATGGCAATGTAGAGGAAAGAAGGTTTTCTTGTATGGTCTCACTTTACAGAGAGGTTATATTGTCTTTGGAGTGTATTGTTGAGAGGCTGTGATAGTGGCATAATAGTGCGACTTGGGCGCGTTATATGCACCCAGACATGCTTCCCCTGCTGTCCCAGTTGCATTCCAGCAGTGTTGGCATCCTTTTCTGAGGTTTCAGGGTGGACTTGGTGACCTCCAAGTGGTCGAATTGAGATTTCCAAGTGGCGAGCATTTTTTTCCCATAGACTTTAATGGGATTCGATATTCGGTCGAATAGTCGAATTTCGCGGTCTATTCGAATCGAATTTCGAACTTTCGAATTTTTCACTACTCGCTCATCTCTATTACTTACCATGGTAGCATTTGTTGTTATTTATGGGCACTACTACTGGATTGGCATCATCTATGAGGTTTAATTCAGTATTGGTTTGTTACTCTATCCAGGCATGTCAACTAATGTTTTATATTATAATTATTATTTACTATATTAAGTCTATGGCTCCGTACATCAAAAGGGGGTTGAACATACATAATGTAAAACACAATAAACAAGAAACTATTAACAGACTGGTACAGAGGGGGAGAGGACCCTGCCCACAAGGACGTTCAATCTGCAATGGAAGGGGGAAGAACACAGGAGGTGAGGGTAAAGGCTGCTTATCTGGCTGTGGGTGGCAGCAAAAATATAGAAAAAAAAATCTAATAATTCCCCCTTAATAAAAATAAACAAAGAAAGATCATAGACATTGCAGCATCCCAAATATTCAAAAACTATTAAAAAATAAATATAAATAGCCATATTTTTTCTAGACTTAGGTGCACAAAAAAAAAGCTTCAAATTGTGGCACAGTTAAAAACCCATCTGATCACCACTGTCTTTATATCACTATTTATATTATCATGGGGTAGACTTCACTGGGTGTGCACTCCCATCTTTGACATCTCTCCTATTATTTGTGTCTTCCCATCTATCTCAGGTTGCTGACCTGTATAGTTCTTTACACTGACGGTGATCAGCTGGGTTTTTAACAATGCACAGTTGTTTTAAAGAGGTTGTCCACTAATAAATATATTCTATAGTTTTCAAACCAGCACCTTGATCTGAATACTTTTGTAATTGCATATAATTAAAAATGTATTATAATTGTATTATAATTGCTAAGTTATTGAATGAAATCTATCTGTATAGCGCCACCTGCTGCTTTTTTTTTTTTCTTATTTCTTTGTCCGGCTCATTGAGAATGCCACACATGCTTAGTTTAATCCTTCAGCTGCTTTCTGAGCTGTCTTAGGGAGAGAGCAGCAGAATAGACACGCCCCTTTAGCTGCAGCAGAAAGACACTCCCCTTGAGCTGCCAGCTTGATATAAATCTTGCAGAGTAATGCATTAGGAGATCTCTGGGTCTATATGAGGTGCATGGCTGGTTCTAGCTTTAGAGATTGTCATTTACTATATGATGTCTGATTTTGTTTTTTTTTTACATTAGTCATGGGATAACCCCTTTAAAATAAAAAGAATAAAACTTAATTTTTTATAATGAGGAAAAATAAAGTAAAAGGGTACTGTAGGCTACAGTTAGCCAGTTTTATAAATATTAGAAATGACTAATACCCATCTTTTACCTGGGTCAATCTGTATAAAACAAATTCTAGCACAGTTTATCAATGTGTTTATATATGTTGACATTAGTAAATCTGGGCCACAGTGCAGAGTAAATGAAGCAATGAAGGAGCACAAGTTTAGAATAAAACATTTCACTGCATTTCAAAAAGCATAACTTATCTAAATCTAGGTGTTTCTCAAATATTATTCCTATATAATGCATTTTCCATTATTTTTAATGAAGATATTTTTTAACCCCTTTCCAACATCCACCGTGTATGTACGGTGGATATTGGGTCTGTAATGTACCCATTCATGAGGAGAGCAGGCGCCATAGCTGTTGGGATACTGCTGTTTCACACAGCAGACACAAAGGGGTTATTTCTGTTATTGGTGATAACGCCGATTGTAGACATTTAACCACTCTCAATTGACCATGGCATGTGAGGCAGCTTTTCCTCAAGAGCACTAAGCTCCCGGGGCCCGAACGGCTCCCTCGCATGGTGATCAGGGGAGCCATTCATTGTCTGCAATAGCCTGGGTCTGTCTGAAGAAAGCCATGCTATTACAGTTGTAGTTCTTATGGAGGCCTGAATGTGGCAGGGCTCCATAATAACATAGCAAATCTGACAATAATTTCAATGATAATTAATTGCAATGTAAGCCAATGAGGATCACAAATTCAAGCTCCCTATGGGAGCTTAAAAAAGTAAAATTAAAAAAATGTAAAAGTTTTTAAAAATCTAAAAAATTCTAGAAAAATAGAAAAATAAAAATTTAAATCATTTAACCTTAATAGAAATAAACAAAAAAAAAGATAATAGAAACCGCCCTATCTCAAATTTCCACAAACTATTTAAAAATTAATGTATTTATCCCCTACTGTGAAGGCCATAACAGAAAAAAAATGTCCAATTTGCATTTTTTTTTGCGACTTCACTCCTCAAAAATTGTTATAAAAAGCGATCAAATAGTCATACACACCCCAAAATGTATAACTGAAAGCTTTAGATCACCCCGAAAAAAAATTAGCCCTCACACAGCTCCATAGACATAAGTATAAAAAAAAAAGTTATGGTGGTTAGAATATGACCATGAAAAGAAAAAAAATAAATTTTTTTTGAGTATTAAAACACAAGAAAAGTTTGTCCACATAGAGAATGTTGTAAAAACAAAACTCATAAAACTGGCAGAATTTTTATTTTTTTTTTCAATTTGACCCCGTTTGGAATTTGTTTTCAGCTTCCCATCGTATGCAATATTAAATGGTGCCACCAGAAAGTACAAAAGGTCCCACAAAAAAGAAGCTCTCATATGGCTACATGAAACGAAAAATAAAAAAGTTATGCCTCCAGGAATGGAGGATGTGAAAAACAAAAATCCAAAAATGGAAAATTGTGATGTTAGGACAAGGTTAAGTTTAAATAAGTTTAAATGGTTTGGGCCCTCTGGCTTTGAAAGTGTGATTCTTTATTTCAGTTTTCCTCTAATTCTGCTGCAAGGTAAATCAAATCATATTCAATACATATATGTTTCATAGCAAATGCTAAACTTTAGAATGAGACATAAACATAGCACAAATACATCTATGGCAATTTATCTCTCAAATTATATCATGTCCACTAGCATTCCGTTATTTGATCCATTGCTTAGTGACACTCCTAGGGCATAATTTATTTAGGGGAACAAGTCGCTTATCAATCACTCACAAAAAATAATCTGACTTTGTCTTTTATATATTAGTATTGAATCAGCTGGACAAAAAATGAATGTTAGCTAAACTAAGGGGAATTTTTCTAGTCAGTTCTCATTCCCTTGATCATATGATAACTATAGTAACATGCTGGCTTCCGGAAGAACAATTTATCCAAACTCATTTACTTTTATGCAAACCCTAAATGAAATCTAATAAAAAAAGCATAAAGCTGGGGTTGAGTCTGATTCAGAAAGTCAGTTCCTATCTAAATGGAACAATTTTATTATGTAGGGGCATATTCAAAGTGGCCATTCGTTTGACTTCTATTAGACTTTCTTCACATACACTTTCGTAGCTTATTTGACTTGCAGGAAACACCAGGAATTTCACATGCTTTTTACAAGTATTTTTCAGATACTTTTTACTTTTATTTATTCATGCTTTTGCATCCTATATTAAAAGTTTACTGTAAAATGCATGGAAAATGCTATAACTAGAGCATACTACATATGTTTTGTGAGGGAAAAAACACCAAAAAGGAGGAAAAACACTACAACATATGCTTGCAGTGTGCTTTATATTTCTATATTGTATTTAACCCCTTCGTGATGCAATGATTTTCCATTTTTTGTGTTTTTGTTTTTTGCTCCCTGACTTCCCGGAACCATAACTTTTTTTATTTTTCCATTCACATAGCCATATGAGGGCTTGTTTTTTGATGGACAAGTTTTACTTTCTAATGCTAACATTTAATATTGCATACAATGTAGTTGGAAGAGGAAAAAAAATCCAAATGGGTTGGAATTGGAAAATAAAAAGCAATTCCATCACATTTTTACAGGTTTTTTTTTTTTTTACATTGTCCACTATGCTCTCGAACTTACCTGTGCTCTTCATTCTCTAGGTAGGTACGATTACGGCGATACCACAGATGTATATTTTTTGTTGTTTTAATACTGAAAAAAATTGCCATATTCTGAACCCCATAACTTTTTTTATAGTTATGTCTACAGAGATGTGTGAGGGCTCATTTTTTGAGGGATGATCTATATCTGTATGTATGGCTTATTGATTTTTTTTAATTAGGTCCCCAAATTTACCACAAGATGCAATCATCAGATTGCAATTTGTATAGAGTAATGTAATTTCTCCATTATCCTATACAGAAATAAGTATATTACAGTTCAGTGCTGCCACCTGCTGGCCTGAACTGTAATATACAAGTTATATATATATATATATATATATATATATATATATATATACAGGCTCCGGCTCATTTATATGAATGAAAGACTTCCGTGATCTCTGGATTTGAGTCTGGTATCTGAGAGGTTAAATGTCCATGATCGGCATTACCACTGGTCGTGGACATTAGCCTCGGGGTGTCTGCTATATGAAACAGCAGGCACCCGCTAACTATTTTGCTTGCTCCTCTCCAAAGCGGGTGGCATCTTTAAAGACCCAACATCCAAAAGGGATTAAACTAACATCTGGCCACAACATTTATGAAGAAAAGAAATGCTGCAAAAATGCGAGGAAAAATTATGCAAAAATATGTTATAATATGTGTGAAACCAACTTTAAGTTGGTAAGTATAACCAATTGTAAAGTGTGTGGAAGTAGGTGCTGGAGATGTTTTTAAAAGGTAAATCCTAGCTAAAAATACCATAATTAAAACAGGTTACAAATAATGTTACATTTTCTTAAAGAGTCACTGTACTTTCACATAAGTTACTTTAATAGATAGTGGTGTAATTATCAAATTTTTAAATAACTTTATTTAAAATATCTGCCTGTATCCACCTGAAAAAGTCCTGGACACTAAGAGCTTCACTTCTAACTAATTTGCAATCCACTGCATGTTGTCAGGAAAGATCTGTCCCTGGTAACAGAGAGTCAGAAGATAGTTAACAGGAAATGGGGGCATATCAGAGCTAGCTAAGCTCCTGGGCCTGATAGAAGCACTGTCTCTACACAGCTCTTTGAAGAGCATAGAAGCTGCTGTCTCTCTGTCTGATCCCCCTCTCCTTATCAGCTTTCTAAGCTCCCTAGAAGAAACAATTATTGTGGGAAGTAAGGATACCATAGTACAGTAGTGGCAGATTCCATAGAAGGGATACACTCACTGCTTCTGAGAGAAATGTATCTAGCTATACAGCTGTAACAAGGAATAATATGGCTTGAGGAAGCCCAAAAAGGTGTATTTCTTCACAGTTATGATTCTACAATGAAGCACAGACATTATGGAAACTTTTTTTGTAAACATCACTCCAGGACTCCGCTTTTCTGTGGCTTTGTGCCAGAAGGGGTTCATTCTTATAGTGCAGCCCATGGTTTCACCCTACTTACTTCTACTTCTTCTACTTTAGTCATTACCCTGTCATCCAGATCCAGGGTTTTGGAACGTGGCAGCAGTTACTATACAGCCTAGTTAGTGTTGTGCCTAATTCAGTAGAATCTCATAAGGTGAGCCTCTATTTAACCTTTTTAGGAAACATGTGTTCTATACATACTCGCCCTATGAGCACCCATGTGTTTCCATTGCCCTTGGAAGGCATGTAGGTAAAACAAATAATGTGATCTCCAGAACTGCCTGCACCATGAAAGAGTTAAATAGAATAAGCTTGTCATCTGTTAGGTTGGTGCTCCCTCTCTTCCATCATCTTCAGCTGAAGCAGTGGTTGCCTTTATGCGACAACCCCTTTATGAAATATTTCATGCATCCAAATGGGTCACTTTCTTTAAGAAATAACCAAGACGGCTTGTTACAGAATTATTTTCTTGTAACCATATTGTAAATTTGTACATCACTTTTGTTTCTTGCTACAGGATGCCACTGTGACATTTCTAAAGAGTGCCAAAGGGTCTAATAACTTTAGTTATATCCACGCAGTCCCATTGCACTAGGGTTTTTCAAAGTATATATTGAACTCATACGAATCCTGTACCATAGGGGGTTTTGTTTCACTGGACAGAACATATTCTGTGTTTCTGAAACCTATTTCATAACTGATAAAGCTTCCAGTCCAATGTTCCTGTTGCTCAATGTTCAACTCTAATTTATTAATAAAAATATCATCCTGATATTAAAATCCTCTGTAGGAATGCACTCAGCTATATTTTTCAGTTATTTTCTCTCGAAATGTTTCTCAATCTTTGTAATGTTACTGTATTCATACCTGGATGTTACCAATATATGTATTTAGCTACAAGGTAATTGTAGTCAGTACAAATATTATTTTATGCTTGCAGGCAAATAGTGTATGCAGGGCTGTTTTAGATGCTATAGCTGACAATTGCAATGACTAGCAGTTCTCCAATTGTTCTTGTAAATGACTGTAGCAGAGCAATAGAACAGAAGGCAGAAGCTCCATTCATCTTTCCTTGACTATTTTATTAACACAGCTAAAAATTCAATTGGTGCTTTACTTGTTGCAGCAATTTCCCAAAAACTCACATCTCTAGTAGAATAATAATACCAATATTTCCAGTTTAAAAAAAAATGAATAATAATAAAAATTATAAATATATATATATATATATATATATATATATATATATATATATATATATATATATATAATATTTTTCACAGAAAAATCATCTCCATTACATCAACACCATGTTAATTGCCATATAGGCTTTTGTGAGTACAAAGCTTTGACAATTCACTATATCAGTAGATTAAAAGTGCTGAGAATTGTTCTATTTCTTTACAATAAAAATAAGTCTGCATTCAAATTGTCGAACAAAGGAAATGTGATCCATGAATCATTACAGTGGAAGATTCATCTGCAGCATCTCAAATTATTACCTGGAGCAAAATCCAATTTTCGGCACGGATTTAATAAACCTTGATAACTTTAGCACATAATAGTTCTACTATTCTGGTTGATACAATATGCAGTGTGTTTCCATATAATTTACTGGAGTGATAAAAGTTCTATAGCTTTGCTGCACTAAAAGTACTACTGTTCTAGATGATAGCTTTAGAGGACGCCACGCAATTACACCAAGGTTAAAGGAAAATGTTGAAAAACTGTCAGGATTTACATGGTAAAAGTGATATATTTGTCGGTTATAATTGTTGTTAGATTAGCTGTTGCCATATACTCGCTTACAATTAACAATAATGGATTTATGCAGCGATACTCAAACTTGTAATACTATGTACTGTAAAATACTGCTCACAAGTTTAAGAAAGCACTAATAGCAAAATGTTAACTTTTTACAGCACAGTAAATGGAAATAAAAATCACAACAATGGGTTCAAATGCTTTTTTATTTTTATTTTTCCTTTTTTTGGGGGGGGATTGTTTACTTCCTCAGATTACACATTTATTTATAACAGCTATATGCACCCCAAGTGGTACAAAAAATACAGATATACAACTTTTCCCTAGTGTTCAGCGAACATGTTCGGCCGAATACCGCGTGTGCTCGAGCGCCATGCTCGAGTCACCTCCCCGCATGCTAATTAGCCAATTAGCGTGCGGCGAGGGATGGCATTCAGTGTAATGCCAGTAGCCATCTTAGCTACTGGCATTACACTGATTGGCTGGCCGGGTCACATGTCACTGGGTGCTATAAAGCACCTGGTGACATGTGACCCGGCCAGTGTTAGACAGGGAGAGCTGCTGCATGCAGGGACAGACAGTGTAGGGAGAGAAGCACGCTAGGCAGGGAGAGAAATTGCTCAAAAAAGACCCAAAAGCCCTTTTAAGTGCTATTATATCTGGCACAAAGCAATATTTTTCTTATTTTTGGGGTGTTTAAAGGTGGGGAAAATAGCACTAGGTGGCCTTCCATTAATGCCACATGTGCTGCTGCTGCATGCTGTAGGATACTCTCTGTATACTATATACCTGACATACTTTGCTATAATTTCTGCTGTTAAGCCCACAGTACTTCTTTTGCGTCTTGCTGTATAACATTTGCGCAAGAAGGGACTTGTGTAGGGATA
Source organism: Rhinella marina (assembly GCA_900303285.1). Classification (NCBI taxonomy): domain Eukaryota; kingdom Metazoa; phylum Chordata; class Amphibia; order Anura; family Bufonidae; genus Rhinella; species Rhinella marina. Next base: position 32,803 of record ONZH01020818.1, on the reverse strand, counting down.
TAATTTCTATAGGCAGGGTTAGTATCATTGTTCAAAAGTCCATTGTTAAATCCTTCTGCATTTTTTTTTTAGTGGCAAAAAGAACCCAAGTGTGCCCTGTCAGTAACACTAGGTGCACAGCGTATTAGAACTGTTCAAAAGTTTACGTAGTTGACACCCGTTGTTACATTTAATACCGTTAATTTAGGCCGCAGTTCCTGATTTGCGGTTGCAGTGTAATTTGTCCAAGGAGGGAATTAAACTATAGGGATAGGATTTGGGTAGGTAGAAAGATTCTTTCTGTTCCACAAAGAAACAAAAGTACATTGTGAAATATGTCTGCCTTTTTTTTTTGGGTGGCAAAAAAAAACCCAAGTGTGCCCTGTCAGTAACGCTAGGTGTAGAGCGTATTACAACCGTTCAAAAGTCTATGCAGCTGACATCCGTTGTTACATTTAATACCGTTAATTTAGGCTGCAGTTCCTGATTTGCGGCTGCAGTTTAATTTGCCCAAGGAGGGAATTAAACTATAGGGATAGGATTGGGTAGGTAGAAAGATTCTTTCTGTTCCACAAAGAAACAAAAGTACAGTGTGAAATACGTCTGCCTTTTTTTTTTGGGTGGCACAAAAAACCCAAGTGTGCCCTGTCAGTAACGCTAGGTGTAGAGCGTATTACAACCGTTCAAAAGTCTACGGAGCTGACATCCGTTGTTACATTTAATACCGTTTATTTAGGCCGCAATTCCTAATTTGCGGCTGCAGTTTAATTTTCCCAAGGAGGGAATTAAACTATCGGGATAGGATTTGGGTAGGTAGAAAGATTCTTTCTGTTCCACAAGTACATTGTGAAATATGTCTGCCTTTTTTTTTGTGTGGCAAAAAAAAAACCAAGTGTGCCCTGTCAGTAACGCTAGGTGTACAGCGTATTACAACTGTTAAAAAGTATATGCAGACATCCGTTGTTACATTTAATACCGTTAATTTAGGCCGCAGTTCTTGATTTGCGGCTGCTCTACAACGTTTGCGCATTCAGAATATTGGGCATTCATTTACATTTTTCTGATCATACAGTTAATAAAAATTTGCACTACTGTAGTTGTGACCAAGTTGCATATATACTATACAATATGCGCAAGGCGAGCAGAAAGGGACGGGGAAGTGGGCGTGCTGCTGATGGTGAACGCAGAGGCGAAGGCTCAGGGTGTGGTGAAACTGTGCCTGCTGGCAGAGCCCAAGAAACAAAGTCATCCACAATTCCTAGCTTTATGTCACAGTTTGCAGGGCGGCGCAAGACACAACTCTTGGCGACCAGTGCGAGCAGGTAGTCGGTTGGATTGCAGGTGATAGTGCTTCCAGTCGGTTCAGCACCACCCCCTCTTCCACAAAGTCCAGTCTCAGTAGCCAAGAGTCTGGGCAACTGCATCCTCACCCTGATCCTCCTTCCTCCCACCATGCAGAGTCTGGGCAAAGAAGAGATCCCACATTGGGATATTCCGAGGAGCTTTTTTCATCACCGTCCCTTGGCTTGGGCCTCTCACCAAGGCTGCTTGAAGTGGGACATGAGGAGATATTGTGCCCTGATTCCCAACCTATTGAGCAAACACAGTCTGAAGAAGATGACAGTGGGGAACAACAAGTATTTTCTCCCGAGGTGGATGATGATGATGAGGCACAGTTGCCAATAAGTCAAGGGCAATTAGTGTCTCGAGGTTGTGGATGAGGGTGAGACGCAGTTAAGTCAGGTTCTTGTTAGTTCACCATGTCAGGAGGAGGAGCAGAGTGTGGATGTGGAAGAGGAGGTGGTCGACGATGAAATGACCCAACCTGGGAAGGTGGCAAGCCGAGCGAGAACAGTAGTACAGAGGGGGAGGGATCCGCAGCAGCGCAACAGGCTGGAAGAGGCAGTGGGGTAGAAAAAGGGAGAAAGCAGGCCACGCCAACCAGGCCCGCAACTGTTCCCCGGAGCAGCCCCTTGCGGCCAGCTCCCTTGCCAAGGGTTAGGTGTTCGGCAGTCTGGCATTTTTTTGAGGAAAGTGCTGACGATAAACGGATTGTAATTTGTAACCTGTGCCGTACCAAGATGAGCAGAGGCGTAAACACCAGCAACCTGACCACCACCAGCATCATCCGACACATGTCAGCAAAGCACCCTAAAAGGTGGGCTGAACGCCTTGGTCCACGATCTGTGTCTGCAGGTCACACCACTGCCTCCTCTTCCCCTCTGTTACCTGCTGTCCAAGACGCAGGCCCAGATGGTTCCTGCAAAGGTCCAGGTGCAGGGCGGGAGGCCCTGCACCTGGACCTTCGCAGGAACCATCAGCCAGCACGTCCACTTCAATGTCCCAGAGCAGCGTTCAAATGTCCTTACCCCAGGCATTTAAACGCAATCGCAAATACCCTGCCACCACCCACAGGCCATAGCTCTAAAAGTGCAACTTTCCAAGTTGCTGGCCCTGGAAATGTTGCAGTTTAGGCTGGTGGACACTGAGGCCTTTTGCAGCCTGATGGCGGCGGCTGTCCCTCGTTATGCAGTCCCCAGCCGCCACTATTTTTCCCGGTGTGCCGTCCCTGCCTTACACCAGCATGTGTCCAGAAACATAACCCGTACCCTGACCAACGCAGTTACTGGCAAGGTCCACTTAACAACTGACACATGTACAAGCACTTGTGGCCAGGGACGCTACATTTCCCTGACGGCACACTGGGTGAACGTTGTGGAGGCCTGGGATGGCACAGTTGCTACCCACGCCGAGGATTGCGGGCCCTACTTCCATCTGGATTTCCGCTGCCACCTACAGTAGTGGCTGAAACCCCTGCTTCTCTTCCTCCACCTCCTCCTCCACTTCTTCCCATGCAGAACTGCCATCTTGCAGCAGCACTCAGACTTTTGTCAGTAGCTGGAAGCAGTGTAGCACAGCAGTCGGTAAGCGGCAACAGGCCGTGCTGAAGCTTATTTGCCTGGTTGACAAACAGCACACTGCCGCAGAGCTGTGGCATGGCATAAGGGAACAGGATGAGCTGTGGCTCTCGACAGTCAACCGACAGCCAGGCATTGTCGTATCCGATAACGGCCGCAACTTGGTAGTGGCTTTGGAGCTGGCCAACCTCCCACACATACCATGCCTGGCCCATGTATTCAACTTAGTGATTCAGCTGTTTCTGAAAACCTACCCCAATTTGCCTCATCTACTGGTGAAGGTGTGTCACCTGTGTGCCCATTTCCGCAAGTTACCGACAGCTTCAGGCGGCCTGGCAACGCTGCAGCAGCGATGGATGGAACGACCTGAGCATGCAATGGAATTCCACCTTCCACATGTTGAGCAGGCTTTGTGAGCAGCAGAGAGCAGTAGTAGAATACCAGCTGCAACACGGTCGGCGCCTTCTAGTCAGCTTCCACTCTTCAAAAGCGATGAGCGGGCATTGATGTCTGACCTCTGTGAGGTGTTACGCAACTTTGATGAATCTACACAGATGGTGAGCGGCGATAATGCAATTATCAGCGTTACCATCCCACTTCTGTGTCTACTAAAAAGCTCGCTGCTCACAATAAAGGCCGATGCCCTGCGTGTGGAAGAGGTGGAAATGGGGGAAGACCCTACACAGGGTGATAGCCAGATCACCCTCGATTCGTCTTCTCAGCGCCAATTGGAGGAGGAGCAGGAGACGGTTGCCACCGCTACACAGGGTAGCCATACCACGTTTACACCATCTCTTCGGCGTGGATGAGCTGAAGAGGAGGAAGAGGACAAGGAGGATATTGAGAGTCATGCTCCTGGTGGGGAGAGCGAAGACCTTGTCTGTTGGGACTCTGGCACACATGGCTGACTTCATGCTAGGCTGCCTTTCCCATGACCCTCGCGTTATACGCATATTAGGCAACACCGATTACTGGTTGTTCACCCTTCTCGACCCCGGCTACAAAGAGAACTTCTCATCTCTCATTACTGTGGTGGAGAGGAGAAGTAAAATGTTGCAATACCAGAAGGCCCTTGTCGAAAAATTGCTCCACAAATTTCCATCTGACAACGCTGGCGGCAGAGTATGTAGTTCCTTGGCCACCTGAGGAGGGGAGACAAGGCAGGACGACACTCTCCAAGGCCTTTTTGAGACCCCGCCAGCAGCCTCACCCTGATGAGTGGCCTAGTGTGACAAGGAGGGAAAAGTTTTGGAAGATGGTAAAGGAGTACGTAGCTGACCGTGTCAATGTCCTCAGCGATCCCTCTGTGCCATCTAATTATTGGGTGTCTAAGCTGGACACGTGGCATGAACTGGCATTCTACGCCTCGCAGGTGCTGGCCTGCCCTGCCGCCAGCGTTTTGTCTGAGCGGGTATTTAGTGCCGCTGGGGGCATAATTACTGATAAGTAAGTGCATCCACCTGTCAACTGACAATGCTAACAGGTTGACGCTTATCAAAATGAACAAGGCCTGGATTGCCCCTGACTTGTCTACTCCACCAGAGGAAAGCGGCTTAAAATGAAGGAACCTTAAATCTGGCTTTTAGGGTGTATTGAATACACTGTATTATCATGCTCTCTTTCCTCTTCTCGTCCTCTTCCTCCATTATATGAAACTGCTTATTAGGCTGCTCTCGAAGTCCACCAGCTGGGCCTGCACCCTAATTTTTTAGCCGGTCAGCTCACCAGCTGGGCCTGCAACATAATTTTTTTGGCCTGTCAGCTCACCAGCAGGCCCTCAGCCATAATGTTTTACAACACGCTCAGCTCTGCTACCTGTCACTTCTAATGTTTCAGACGTTCAGCTAAGCGGCATGTCTCCCTTAAATGTTTTTTGGCAGTCAGCTCGGCAGCAGCGTGTCACCCTTAATTTTTTTTTTTTTATGGTCTGCGCAGCAGCAGCATGTTACCCCTTTTGTTTTGAAGTGTCAGCAGCAGGCCATCAATGATAATTTTTCACGGGTGTCTCTGATGCCCTACTTTATGTGTAATAAAGGGTGTATTGGAGTGCCTGTTCCTTATAATTTTTGTCAGCCCTTTCACTTAGTGCATAGGCTTTATGAGTGTCGGAGTGATGTGAGATGTGAATGAGGCCCTCCTTTATGTGATATACCTGTTGTATGGGAGTACCTCATCCGTGTAATTTTTTGCAGCACTTGTGCTTAACGCACAAATAAATATATGTTTCCTAACAATATTTCCTGTAAAATCGATGTTATCTTGGTGTTTTGGGGGGTATTTTTGTCATTCTGTAAAAGTGGCGTAATAGTCGTCCATCATCGTTAATAGCAGTGACTTTGGTGTCCAAGATGCATCTAGACATCCTCCCCAAGTCAAATACTTGAGAAAGATTCAGAGGAATAAGCAGAAAATAGTCACCGTTGCATTGAGGTGTCAGGAGGTCGTTTGTCACTTTAGTAATGATGGTTTCTGTAGAGTGTTGAGTACGGAAACCAGATTGTAAGCGGTCAAGGAGAAAGTTAACAGAGAGAAAGTGGATGAGGTGAGTGTAGACCAGGCATTCTGTAAATTTAGAGATAACATGGAGAATAGAGATAGGTCTGTGCAGAACTGGTTAAGATATTTTTTTTTTCAGTAATGAAGTTATGGCAGAATGATTGAAAGAGGAGGGGAAGATACCAAAGGAAAGAAAAATGTTGACAAATTTTAGTAAGGTGAGTAGTGACAGCTGGAAAGAGAGAACGGAGGATATGTTAGGGAATACACTCAGTAGTACAGGTTAGAGATGAGCAAATCTATTCGCCGCTTCGTAGATTCGTATCGAATCTTGGAAATTTTCAGCTGCGAAGCGAATCCGAATTTCTCAAGACATCAGGGTGTCACAAGTCTGCCAGAGAAACCCAGCTTCAGTTCCTGTGTGTTCCTTAATACCTGCTGAGATTGCTGTTGCTGCGACTCGTGAGGCGGCTAAAACGTCTGCTTTGGCTCGTGCGGCTTGAACGTCTGCTTTGGCTCCTGCGGCTGGAACGTCTGCTTTGACTTGTGCGGCTGGAACGTCTGCTTTGGCTCGAGCGGCAGAGGCGGCTGGAGCGTCCACTTCACTGCCCAGGAGGAGATCCACCCCTTCCATACACCAGAACCCAATTGTTCCACCATCTGTAATGGCCCATGCACAGACCCTCTAGGAGTATAAAACCGCAGTGGAGGACTGGGTCATACAGGTACTCACCCACCCTAGGCCGGGAGATCCTTCATTGGAACGGAGAAAGGGAATTGTGATTTGGTTTTCCATTGGGAGAGGGTCTGGCTTCCTACAGGATGATGAGGATGGAAAGGAGTATTTTGTGGGCTGCAGGTTGGTGAAACGGCTGTACCTGCCATAACATCGGCATAGCCTGTATGTGGGGGATCAGGTGGAGTACACCCCCATGGTGTCCCTGAAAGGCCCATTTGCGACTGGGGTTACCCTCCTTTCAAAGCCTCTGGTCCCTACAACGGAACCAGAAATGTGGCCGGATAAACCATCAGGTCAAGGACGCTTGCGCTGCCTGCAGGAGTTTCCAGATGGCGTCCTCCAGTTCAGGGAAAAGCCAGAGCCTCAGCCGGAGCCTCTGATTCCTGGACTGCCAGTACCACCACAGTCCTTACAGCTGGGTCAGATGACCACGTTATCGTTCACCTTCCAATCCACGATGGTCAACCAATACCAGCTGCCGTGAAAGATGAAGCCAGAAGCAGCAGCCGGGGAAGCTGGGGCTTTTTTCCTGGATGCAACCTTTCTGGAACCGCTGCAGTTGGAAGTCCTTATCCCTGCTGTCCCGGCAGGAGCATCCAGAAAAGCGAAAATGGCTGCATCATGCGTCAGCACCACCTGGACCAGGTCAAGTCCAACTTCAGGAAGAAGAGGGCACTGAAGTTCCACCACCGCAGCGAGCATGGCCTACAAGAGTCAGGAGCGTCCTCTGATGAGCTTCAGCAACAGCTTGAGCGAGGAGGACTTCAGGTCCCTCATATGAGGAACCCAACTACTGGCAATGTCAATGTCAGGAGGACCTGTGGGAGCCACACCATGAACTGCACCTGACGGGTGAGATGCTAGTTGGCAGTTGTTTTTGTTTAGTTTGTGTTGCCCCCATTTGACTCTCACGCAGATGGACATGGCTGTCAGGACTCCCCCCATTCTGCAGAAATTTCCCTGTTGCGCCAAAGTGCACCTATTTTCCTTTTTACCCCCTTCTCAGGTTATTTGGGAGCCCCCTTGGCAGAAAGGGTTCTCTATGTGCTGCTTTTTAATGTAATGTATTGCCCCTGTTTGCCTCTCACCCAGCTGGAGTGGACATGGCTGTCAGTCGGGATTCCCCCCATTCTGCAGAAAGGTCCCAGTTGCGCCTAAGTGTGCCTGTTTTCCTTTTTACCCCCTTCTCAGGTTATTTGGGAACCCCCTTTTCTAAAAAGGTTCTCTATTTGCTGCTATTCTCTATTATCCATGTGGATTACACATTACCTGTTTGGATTACAATTTTACCTCACTTACTTATTGATAGCTAGTAGCAGTGAGCACCTTATTTTTCTAGTTCATATGGACTGCCTCTAAAGATTGTACGCCACGGCCTAGCCTCGTGCGTATGACACAATTGCGCGCCAATAGTACGCTAAGGATTCATACGCACTTTTGTACGCTAATGCTTAGGTATTACGTATTTTAACTACGCTGACTGTACGTACGTAATTTGGGCAGGAATGTTTGCAAAAACTTGTATTTTTTTTTTTACGTAGATTTGATGAATACGTTTGTTTAAATACGAATCTTGTCAGAAATTCGGCGAATATTCGGCGAAGCAAATTTTGAATGATTCGCTCATCTCTAGTACAGTTAGTACAGCAATAAGAAGTGCTTAGGCCCTACAGAAGTCTTAATCATAGCAGTGACTCCAGGCTCCAGCAAGGAGGCAACAACATACAAGGTTCATTGTGTAAATTTAGAAAGAGCACCAATGGAGGTGAGGAAGGGAAGGGGAAGATGATACTTGAGGATTGGGAGATAATTTTATGCCGGATGTTTTCAATTTTCACTTTAAAGTAAGTGGCCAGATCTTCAGCACAGAGGTTAGTGATGGGTGCAAAAAAATCACAGAAATGGTGCACTACAATGGTAAATGCAATTGACAATATATGGCTAAACCCTCACACTGATATTAAAATTAGACGTTTGCCAATATATTCTTCAAGAACATAACGGAGCCTGCGCACCCTGTCAAGGTCTCTCAAAGTGGCACGGGACCTAACACTAACATGTGCAAATCTTGCACATGTGATCCGTTGCCGACAGCAATCCCCAGTAACAATGCATATAATGGAGGATGCCTGCAGCGGACCACATGTACCACAAAGACATCTTACACAGAGTAACCAAATGTGTGGCTGTGATTGGCTATATAAAACAAACAAAAAGAAATCCCAGCAATGGTGTACTACAATGGTAAATGCAATTGACAATATATGGCTAAGTGATGTGATGGGTGACTGCAATTTATGATGAAAGGTGTCAAATAGTTTTTTTTCTGATTACTGGATAGTGAAGAGACGAAAGAGGTGAAATAAGTACTGTTTCTCAGTATATTGTTGTATGTGTGTGGAGTATTGTAAGCCTGCCTTTCTATGAAATATGATCAAATTAGCTTTTGGAAGCCTATCTGATGCCAACAGATGTAAGATGTGCCAATTTTTAGATATTTTTCCCACAAACCCAGAAGGGCATTGACTCTCTTACAATAATTTTCACGCATACTCGGCACCCTCTGCAAGGAGAAATAATATCCCAACCAAGGCCTCTCAGGCAGCCAAGCACATTTTCTTTTCTTGGCTCTGTTAAAAGGTAGTTGTCTAGAAAGAACTTGGTTCCTGCTGTGAGACACTCAGTTTTCTGTTCCTTTTAGAAAGGAAACTAGCTTGTGTGTCTCTTTTCCAGAGAAGCATTTTGTGGTAATGCAATTGATAAAAAAAAATCTTAGTATAAAAATACACTGATTGAATAGCTTGTGGCTGCCACTAAAAACTTAATGGATAAAAAAATGTGCATTATCTAATATATAAAGCTGAGTGTATGTATGTGTGTGTGTGTGTGTATGTCCGCTAAAGGAATCCGCACCTCTGCAGCTACAATCACAAAATTTGGCACACATGTACATCAGGTGTCCCGGAAGGTTTTAGAACCGTTTTCAGCTCTCCAGGACGTAACGTTCCTGAGATATTCCCAAAAAAATGCATTAGCCAATAGTAGCCTGGTCACATGACCCTTATCAGCCAATAGAAGCTCACAGGTTCACTGCTGTAGGTCTGCATTAAAGAGGCAGAGCATTGTGGATGACAATGGTAAAGGGGTATTTCGGTTACCATAAATATAACTTATGTTTTAGATTAATTCATCATCAATCATTACCTCATATAATGTAAATTTCACATATTTACTGTTCAGTAGTAATAAAAGATGTATTCCTCCACTGCTACCCACCTTCCTCCTAAATTACTATGGCATCGACCTGTAATTCAGGCCACCGTCAAAAAAAGGACTTAAAAGCCCCACCCCCAGATCCCACTAAGTCACACCCCTGACTCAGTCAGACCACGCCCCTTCCATGCCGCATTTGACCGGGATTAAAAATATAGGTAAAAATCACCTTCTTTCAGCTGCAGGGGTGGGGGGAGGGTGAAGACAGTGGTCACTCTAGCTGCTGTGGAGATCACTGTTAAAAGGGCGGGCTGCTGTAGAGGTTACTGTTAAAGGGGTGGGCAGCTGTAGAGGTCACTGTTAAAGGGGTTGGCAGCTGTAGAGGTCACTGTTAAAGGGGCGGGCTGCTGTAGAGGTCACTGTTAAAGAGGCGGGCCACTGTAGAGGTGACTGTTAAAGGGGCGGGCCGCTGTAGAGGTCACTGTTAAAGGGGCGGGCTGCTGTAGAGGTCACTATTAAAGGGGCGGGCCACTATAGAGTACACTCTTGATATCTTTTAACGACACACACACACAAACAGTAAATTAAATAAATTAAATATACCCGGGCGAAGCCGGGTCCTTCAGCTAGTTGATCTATAAAGGGCAACCATGGCCATAGATAAAAAGCATCTTAAGAAAAAGCACTCATTGAAAAGTTTGATGCTATCACCAAAGTGGATACAAAAAAAGGGGAAAATTGATCTATGTAACACAAGCACAGCAATAGGTAATAAAAAAAAAATAATTATGAAAAAACACTGATTGAAAAGTTTGAGGCTACCACTAGGAGAATATCTTATTAAGAAACAGCACTAATTAAACAGTTTGAGGCTACCACCACCAAAACCTAGTGGAAAAAAATAGGGAAAGGTGATCTATGAAGCACAAGGAGGTATGTAGAGATGTACTTACGAGAAATTAGCAAATCAATTCAGAATTCATCCTGAATTTTCTAACAAACCCAAACATTTTGCAACTGACAAATCAAGAGAGAGAAAGAGATATACACATAAAAACTATTAAGCTTTTTTTCTGAAAGGATTAAAAAAGCTGAGCATTTCACAACTACAGCATAGCCTTTCAATTAACAATCAGCCATTTAAACAAGTTCCCTAATATAACTAGGATAATAGCACTTCCAACTAAAAAAAAAAAATCCCTTTATCAAAGCAAACAGCTTTGATAACAGCAATGGCTTTTCTAGCTAAAAGGCCTTGGGGGACCTCTGGGTGGGTATTATTTCTATTATGGAGACCACTTAGTATGTATGATGACTATTGTAGGCTAGACAACATTCCTCTTGGTTTCTGGGAAAATTAATATGTCTAACATCAGCTGGCAGCAGAAAGAATTACTTTATCTTTTTTGGCGGGAAAGCTAATTTGCATACATTTGTATTTGTTTTTTAAACATATTAAAATTAGCTTTTTTTGCAAAAAGGATACAAAAGACAATTATTTTTCATATATTTATTTCAGAAACCAAGAATAGTGTTGTCTAGTCTACAATAGTCATAGGCCATGCCTTCAATCCAGAATTCTGGCTTCAAAAATTTGCAATTCAGGACTTTGCAACTGCTTGCACTCACTTGTGGAACAATTTTGTGAGTTTTTGCACCACTAACTCCAGTTTTGAAATGTGGTTGGGAAAGTGGATGTGGTTAACATATTTTTCGCCCCATAAGACACATTTTTTCCCAAAAGTGAGGGAAAAAGCCCCTGCGTCTTATGGGGTGAATACTAATGAGCACTGTCCCGATTCAGCGCAAAGCGCCGTTATACTCGCCTCGAGCCCCAAGCCGTTGCCCCCGGCAATCTCCACAGCAGCCCTCATGTCGATCCCAGCAGTGAGAGCGTGTCTGCCAGCACCAACATTTCCGGCACTCTGGTGGCCTCCAGTGGTCAGAATGCAGGTTGCACACTGCAACTCCCTCTAGTGTCCAGTCAATAGCATAACAGGTAATTGCTGGAACTTCCCCCAGAGGTCACATGACATGATCTAATGGGATGGCCTATATAAGCCTCTTTCTGAGCTTCAACTGGTGCCAGAGTATCAGGTCCTTTCCAAGTACTCCAGCGTTTTGTCTTCATCTGCCTTGATTCCTGGGTATCCTGACTTCGGCTTGATTCTGCACTACTTGCCTTGCACCTATCCCAGCTAACCGCTTCCCGGTAAGGTTAAGCGACCTGCAAGCCCCCGGCAGCCAAATCCATCCTGCCTTGCAGCGGGCTCTGGTGAAGACCGGGGGGCTTGTTAGTCTCCGCACGCTGGTACTTTTAAGTACTACCGGAAGCTGGCGAAGAGGAGCTATATCAAACCTGCAAGGTTTGTTACTGCAGCGACAGAATACTCTGGCCTACAAACCATGGAGTCCGCTCGTGCGCCGACTACTTCTGACCTCCTGCAGCAAGTGGTGGAACGGGTTAATAAGCAGGAGTCAAACCAACAGCAGCTGCTCCAGTGCTTACAATCCCTTTCTGCACGCCTGGACTCACTTCAGTTACCCTCGGTAACCCAAGCCCCGACACCTTCCGTAAGTGTGGCGGTCACCCCTCATCAACTCCGGGTTCCGCTCCCCTCAAAGTACGACGGGGACCCCAAGAACTGTCGCGGGTTCCTGAACCAGTGTTCTATTCATTTTGAACTACTCCCAGGAAACTTCGCTTCAGAAAAGGCTAAGGTAGCTTTTATTATTTCTTTACTGACGGGACAGGCTCTGGCATGGGCCTCCCCGCTATGGGAACAAAATGCCCCAATCCTACATAACTGTCAGGCGTTCCTGGAGACCTTCCGGAGGATCTTCGATGAACCAGGTCGGGTGTCTTCAGCAGCAACGTCTTGCTACGCCTTCGCCAGGAATCTCAAACCGTGGCTCAATACGTGGTCCAATTTCGGACCTTGGCCTCCGAACTCAGGTGGAACGAGGAGGCTCTTGTGTCCGTGTTCTGGGAGGGGTTGTCCGACCCAATCAAGGATGAATTATGCTCCCGGGAACTTCCATCTTCTCTGGATGACCTCATCTCCCTCTGTAACAAAGTGGACATTAGGTTCCGAGAGCGTGCCATTGAGAAACGGGGGTCCAAGCGGTCTCCCTTCAAGCTGGCTCCCAAATTCCAGGCTCCTGTGGTGTCTCCGGAAGAACCCATGCAATTGGGACGGGCCAGACTCTCGCCAGAGGAAAGAGAGAACCGCATGAAGAACCGCTTGTGTCTGTATTGTGCAGGTTCCGGTCACCGAGTGGGATCTTGCCCTAACAAACCGGGAAACGCCAGAACCTAGGCAAGTCGGGAGAGGTTGTCCTAGGTCCGTTGTGTTTCTCTCCTATGAAGAAATCTGAAACAATTCGGCCCACCATCCGGGTGTCCCTGATTACTCCTTTAGGGACACTATCTACCCGTGCCTTCTTAGATTCTGAGCATCCGGGAATTTCATCTCCAGCTCTCTCGCAGCCAGATGGGGAATTGTATCTTATTCCTCTCGCTTGTCCTGTATCTTTGGTGGGCATTGACGGGAATCGGGTACCAGAAGGGTCCATCCGGTACCAAACCAAACCCCTGGTAATGCGAGTTGGGACACTGCACCAGGAGCATATCGAATTTCTAGTGGTCCCCAAGACGATTAGTCCACTCATTCTGGGGTTACCATGGTTACAAAAGCATGCGCCCCACCTCAACTGGTCCACGGGAGAAATACTCTCTTGGAGTCCTCGATGTTTGTCATCATGTCTGAAAAAGGTGACACCACCTAGACCGGCCACTCTCTGCTTCTCCGAAAAAGGAGGAGTTATTCCTCAACCCTATCGCTCCTACACGGATGTGTTCAGCAAGTCGCAGGCGGAGAAGCTACCACCCCATCGTCCCTGGGATTGTGCCATCGATTTGCTTCCGGGAAAAACACCTCCACGGGGAAGGACCTATCCCCTGTCATTACCCGAAACACGGGCCATGTCCGAATACATAGAGGACAATCTCCAGCGGGGGTTCATCCGACCATCTTCCTCCCCGGCGGGCGCAGGATTCTTCTTTGTGGAAAAGAAGGATGGAGGTCTCCGACCTTGCATAGACTATCGTGGGCTGAATGAGATCACCATAAAAAATAAATACCCGTTACCTCTGATTTCTGAGCTATTTGATAGAATCCGCGGTGCTACCGTTTTTAGTAAACTGGATTTACGAGGTGCCTACAATCTCATTCGTATTAAACCAGGGGACGAATGGAAGACGGCCTTCAACACCCGCGACGGTCATTACGAGTATTTGGTCATGCCGTTTGGCCTCAGTAATGCACCTGCAGTCTTCCAGAGTTTCATTAACGAAATCTTCCGGGACGTACTCTACTCATACGTGGTTGTCTAGATGACATTTTGATCTTCTCTCGCTCTCTGTCTGAGCATCGCAGTCATGTTCGCCAAGTTCTGACTCGATTGAGAAATAACCGGCTCTACTGCAAGTTGGAAAAATGTATCTTCGAGCAACCCTCTGTGCCTTTCCTGGGGTACATTCTATCGGGCACAGGCCTCAAGATGGACCCAAGCAAAGTCCAAGCTATCCTGAACTGGCCGCAACCCACGGGATTAAAGGCGATTCAGAGGTTCGTCGGTTTCGCTAACTATTACCGGCGATTCATTAAGGGATTCTCATCCATCATTTCCCCCATCACTGCTCTTACCCGAAAATCGGGTGACCCCCGACAGTGGTCTCCAGAGGCTAATGAAGCCTTCATGCGGCTTAAACAGGCCTTTCTTTCGGCTCCTATTCTCAGCCAGCCTAATACGGCCCTACCCTTCTTCTTGGAGGTGGACGCATCCTCTTTTGCCGTGGGGGCCGTGCTCTCTCAACAGGGGCCCTCTGGGAAAACACATCCTTGTGGATATTTTTCCAAAAAATTCTCTACGGCAGAGAAAAACTACGGCATCGGAGATAAAGAGCTTCTCGCTATTAAACTAGCATTGGATGAGTGGAGACATCTTTTGGAAGGAGCTATACACCCGGTAACGGTGTACACCGACCATAAAAACCTCCTTTATCTTCACTCAGCCCGACGCCTGATCCCTCGCCAAGCCCGATGGGCTCTCTTCTTCTCCCGGTTTGATCTACGGGTCACCTATCATCCTGGCTCAAAAAACGTCAAGGCCGACGCACTTTCTAGATCATTTGACGCAGCGGACAAGGAGTCGCAAACCAACCCAGGGCACATTATTGACCCCAGGAGCATACTGCTAGCAACCACCTCCCAAGGAACTCCGACTCCTCCACCTGGGAAAACATTTGTTCCATCGGAAATACGGACAAAATTGATGGCATGGGCCCACTCCTCCCGCTTCTCAGGGCACGCGGGAGTCAAGAAGACGCTAGAATTCCTATCCAGGAGTTACTGGTGGCCCACAATTGCTCTAGACGTGCGAGAATACGTAGCTGCCTGTCGCCAGTGTGCTCAACACAAAACGTCACCTGGTCGTCCAATCGGTCTTCTTCATCCACTTCCCATTCCGGAAAGTCCATGGACTTTATTACGGATCTTCCACCGTCTAAGGGTTATAACACCATCTGGGTCCTGGTGGACCGATTCTCCAAGATGGCACACTTTACTCCGTTGAAAGGATTGCCCTCAGCGGCTACGTTAGCCTCCATCTTCATCCGAGATATATTCCGTTTACATGGGTGTCCAAAGGAGATTGTATCTGACAGAGGAACACAATTCACATCTCGATTCTGGTGAGCCCTAAGTAAGTTGATGAAAATCAAACTGAACTTCTCCTCGGCCCATCATCCGCAGTCCAATGGACAAACCGAGAGAGTCAACCAAGATCTGGAGAAGTTCCTCAGGTTGTATCTTTCCCACACACAGGATAATTGGATAGAATTGCTGCCGTGGGCCGAGTTCGCACACAACAATCTGTCCCATGAGTCTTCCGCTAAATCTCCATTCTTTATTAACTATGGCAAACATCCTGGGTTACCAGCTCTGCCAATCTTGCCTTCCTCTGATGTGCCCGCCGCTAATGCTGAGGTTCAGAAATTCACCACTATCTGGTCTGAGGTCCAAGCCAGTTTGCAGAAAACGTCAGCCCAATACAAGGCTCGTGGAGATAAAAAGAGACGCGCGGTTCCCTCATGGTCTCCTGGGGATAAGGTCTGGTTGTCTACCCGCTTCATCAGGCTACGAGTACCGAGGATGAAGTTTGCTCCCCGTTTCATCGGTCCTTACTCCATATCCCAAGTCATCAATCCAGTGACGTATCGACTTTCCCTGCCACCATCCTTGCGTATCTCCAACGTTTTCCATGCATCACTCTTGAAGCCAGTTGTCCTCAATAGGTTCTCCTCATCCGCCACGCCTCCCAACCCAGTTCTGGTGGAGCATCAAGAAGAATACGAGGTAGATGAAATTCTGGACTCCAAAACATCTAGGGGAACTCTCTACTTTCTCGTCAACTGGAAGGGGTATGGTCCAGAGGAGCGCACTTGGGTGAAGAAGGAGGACTTACACGCTCCCCAACTTCTAAGAAGGTTTTTTAAAAAATTTCCTCAGAAAGTGAATTTGGGGTGTTCGGAGTCCACCCCTAAAAAGGGGGGTACTGTCCCGATTCAGCGCAAAGCGCCATTATACTCGCCTCGAGCCCCAAGCCGTTGCCCCCGGCAATCTCCACAGCAGCCCTCATGTCGATCCCAGCAGTGAGAGCGTGTCTGCCAGCACCAACATTTCCGGCACTCTGGTGGCCTCCAGTGGTCAGAATGCAGGTTGCACACTGCAACTCCCTCTAGTGTCCAGTCAATAGCATAACAGGTAATTGCTGGAACTTCCCCCAGAGGTCACATGACATGATCTAATGGGATGGCCTATATAAGCCTCTTTCTGAGCTTCAACTGGTGCCAGAGTATCAGGTCCTTTCCAAGTACTCCAGCGTTTTGTCTTCATCTGCCTTGATTCCTGGGTATCCTGACTTCGGCTTGATTCTGCACTACTTGCCTTGCACCTACCCCAGCTAACCGCTTCCCGGTAAGGTTAAGCGACCTGCAAGCCCCCGGCAGCCAAATCCATCCTGCCTTGCAGCGGGCTCTGGTGAAGACCGGGGGGCTTGTTAGTCTCCGCACGCTGGTACTTTTAAGTACTACCGGAAGCTGGCGAAGAGGAGCTATATCAGACCTGCAAGGTTTGTTACTGCAGCGACAAGCACTTCCATTATGGAAGCGATCATTAGTACCGGAGGACCAGGAAGCGATGAAGACTCTGTACTCACCACTTCCTGGTCCACGGCTGTCGGCTGTTCAGTGGCTACGCACAACATGAGGGCTCTCTGTGACCTCACACTGTAAGTGCCAGTTCATAGCACAGCTGGCGGCAAGATGAAGAGGATCTCGCTGGAGCAGAGGAGCGGCAGCATCCTAAGCAGGAAAGGTAAGTGGGTTTTTTTATTATTTTATTCCCTATGAGGCTGATGGGGGCTGATATAACTTGGCTGGGGGCTGGTGAGAGGAAATGGGGGCTGATATAACACTGCTGGGGGCTGGTGAGAGGCAATGGGTCAAAATTCAAAAATAAGGGGGAAGGATGATGTTAGATAGGGGTGGATGTCACTGTAAGTTAATGAGGCGATCAAAAAATTGTGACTCCTAAAACTCATATATTTTATTTAGATAATCTAAAACTGAAATCGTAAAACTCAACAAACATTATAATTCTCAGGTTTACATGGGCAGAGATGGGGATCTATCCCTAGGTGGCCCTAAATTGGTGCCTTAGCCCAGGGAAACCTCCTGATGGTGGGGGTACCCTGTCCCCGAACCTGCCCTGTGTAACCATGTTGTACCCTAATAACAATGAGGGTAAGATATTAATATAAATCACCCAGAAACCCCGACGCGTTTCACCCACCGTCGTGGGTTCATCAGGGGGCAGTGGCGCGGGTGAGGGTACAAATAGCACATATAGTACATATAACAAAAATCAAAAAGGGATTATTGGTACTTGCTAGGGATGAGCGAACTTTTGAAGAGTTCGGTTCGATTCGGCGAACTTTCGTGAAATTCGGATTCGTACGAACCGAACCTAAAACGAACCTTGCTATAACGGCTGATTAATTGCAGCTACAATAGTGGGAGTCTAATAGGGTATAGTTTCGTTTAGTTGCAGTTGCTATTACAATGAAAAAAGTGGAAAAAATCAAAGTGCAAAAATAGTGAAACCTCAGCCAGGTCGACAACATTTGACAGCATTGAAGATGTCAGCTGGAGCAGCATTGCCGGCAGCATTGCCTTGGACCCAGTAGGGTGGAAAACAGACATTTGACAGTGGAACTAGCAGCAGTAATAGTACTGTATTGGACCCAGTATGGTTGAGAACAGACAATTGACAGAGGAGGAGGAGTCAGCACTTGATTGCACCCAGGCCAGTATGGTTGAGAAGAGACAAGTTGAGGAGGAGGCAGCACTTGATTGCACCCAGGCCAGTATTGTTGAGAAGAGACAAGTTGAGGAGGCAGCTTCAGCAGCTCTTGATTGCACCCAGTATGTTTTGGACAGTATTCTTTTGGACCCAGAAGGACAGCCTGGTAGCGCCGGGCCTGACATCGGTGGTAAGACACCGGGGCAGGTTGGACTGCAGTCAAAGCGGCGGATGGTTGCAAGGGGGTGGAGGCAGAACTTGTGCTTCCCGCTGCTGGCCCCCTAAAGCACCGTGGAGTTGACAGTGGCAAGAATGGGACAACTTCCTGATGGTCTTCTAGGAGGATGTTGACCCAATGGGCAGTAACAGACATGTACTGCCCTTGCCCATAATTAGAGGACCAGACATCAGCACTCAGGTGCACGGTCTTGGACACCGAGAGTCCCAATGAGTCGCCAACCTTTTTCTGAACATTACTGTGCAGTGATGGGACAGCTTTGCCAGAGATGTAGTGGCGGCTGGGGACTCGTCATCTGGGGTGCACACACACCATGAAATCCCTGAAAGGCTGGGAGTCCACAAGGATACCCAATTGGATGTGACAGCGGAGAAAACCTTACAGGATGGTGACCTCACTTTGTCAGCTAAAGCTTCTAGCCAGGAGAGACATGAAACCAGAGGGATGACTGAAACAGCCAGAGCCTTTCCTAATATGGACTTTTTAACTTTTTAACTTCTTTAACTTTTTATTTTTTTTTAAACTGTTTTTATACCTTTTTTTTAAACTTTTTTTGACTTTTTTAAACTTTTTTTTGTTGTGGCTAAACGGGGTTGACGGCACGCAGCAGAGCAGCAATGTGTAGCGTGTACTCTCGGTAATGGGATAGGAGCGTACAGCCAACACCTCCTCTGGAGTCTCAGTACGTTCCACCCGCTGACTTTAGTGGACTTCCTCCTCCTCCTCATCACTAAAAAGTGGTAGAGACTCCAAGGGCAGATCAAGGTTTGCCAAGAGTTCCCTGGCAGAAGATGCCCCAAAGGTGAGAGGTTCTGTTCGTTTGTTAACCTGATGTACCTTGATATTTGCAGCACGGTGTTGGTGAACGGCTGGAAGACTGACCCCTTTCCGGTTTGCTCCGGGGTCAGACAAGGCTGCCCTCTATCACCTCTCCTTTTTGTTTGTGTTATAGAACTCTTCGCGGAGTCTATCCGGCAGAATGGAGAGATCAGAGGGATCCCCGCACCAGGACACTTCGAGGTCAAGTGCTCGCTGTACATGGCCGACGTGACCGTCTTCTGCGCTGACCGGCGTTCGGTGACTGCACTCGTCCAGACCTGCGAGGAGTTCGGAAAAGCTTCAGGGGCTAAAGTCAACTGCGGGAAATCGGAAGCCATGCTCTTCGGGGACTGGCAACTGGCTTCTTCTGCCCCCTTCCCCTTTACCGTGAAACCAGACTTCATCAAGATCCTCGGAGTCTGGTTCGGGAAGGAAGGCGCAGCCCTCAAGTCTTGGGAAGAACGCTTGGCCAAGGTGAATCAATGGATTGGACTATGGAGCCTCAGTTTTTTTAAACTTTTTTTATAACTTTTTTTAAACTTTTTTTTTTTACTTTTTTTTTGGCTGTGGGGTGACGTCATACATCTTGATTTTCACAGAAAACCAGGATACAAGGGATTATAGGAGTAATAATCCCTTGTATCCTGGTCTATTCTGTGAAAAAAGTACAGTTTTACGTCGCCGTTGTAATTTTAACCAGATTCGTTACGAACTTTCTCAAAGTTCGGTTTGGTGACGAACCGAACTTTGGGCAAAGTTCGTAACGAATCTGGTTCGTTACGGTTCGGTTCGCTCATCCCTAGTACTTGCCCCAGCCTAAGATTTAGCCACCATATGAGGAAGGTCAGTAAGTAGTGGCGGACAGATGATGTCACAGATGATATTATCGAAAATGTAGATAAATAAAAAATGTGACTGGAAATGACTGGTTACATGATTGCTACAAGTCATTGTAAAAGACCGTCAGCAGATCCTTTTACTTACTGTGGTAGTTGGGGACAGATGACCAATCCCAGATTGTGCCGATAAGCACATGTAAGTGCGCCTGCTGGGATTAAAAGCGCGCGTTCTGTGCCAGTTCCGCCCGCCGAGTGACGCGTTTCCGGTGCGTGGAACGCAAACGCCACTACCGGTCCGGGGTGGAACGTTTTTAATGGCCAAATGAGGCGGATCTTGGCCAAAAGTACCAAAACATACAAAGTACGAAGGGGACCACGTTTATGGCCACTATAGTAGCCCAGATATTCATAAATGTTGGCTTAAAGGAGAAAACAAACATTGGTGACCAAATCAATATATATAGGTAGCCGCAGGCAGATGTTACCAGGGCTACAGGCGAATAACAAAGATAACATGGAGGTGTAATCCACATAACAAAGATGGGCACTTCTCGTGCCCCTGACCGGAAGGGCAGCCTATACAGAAAATAAAGATATAGTAGAAAAAGAAAAGGACTGGGGGCAATTATATGAAACAAGTGTAAATTAGTCTTTCATTGAGTCCTATAGGGGACTGTGATCGGAGGTTTTAAATCCACTCGGATTCTCTCTGTAGCAACCGACGATCCCAATCCCCTTTCCTTGGGGACTCAGGTATCAGTTGAATAGCGGAAAAATGAATACTATGTAAATCGCTATTATGATGATTGACAAAGTGATTCGCAATCGGGTATCCCGTTTTTTTCTTGATGTCATTGACATGTTCTAGTATTCTCCGTCTGAACTCGCGGGAGGTTTTTCCCACGTAGTCCATCGGGCAGGTACATTGGCATACATAAATGACCCCTTTGCTTTTACAGTTGATGAAGCCATTAATTTTGTATGTCCGTTTTGTGACAGAACAGCAGACCGATCTAGTGGTCTGTATATATTGAGACGCTTTACATGTCCCACACCTAAAGACACCACATGGTTTTCTGTCAAGCCAAGTCCCCTCCCTCTTAGGTCCATTGTAATGGCTATGAACCAGACAATTCTGGAGACTTCTACCTTTACGGTAGGTAATTTGAGGGAAGGGAGCAATGGTTCCATGCAAAGTACAGGCCAGAATTTACGTAAGATCTCCTTAAGCTCCTGGTTAGCATTATCAAAAGTAGTGATCAATCTGATTTCTGGCGGGTTCTGAAGATCACGAGCTCTTGGGATCAATAGTTAATTTCTGTCTCTCTCCTCGGCTTGCTTGAAGGCATCTCTTAGTACAGGTTTAGGGTAACCTCTAAGATGTAGCCGGTCATATAGTTTTCTGGACTCCATGTAGAAACTTTCAGGGCTAGAGCAGTTCCTTCGCATACGTAGGAACTGACCTTTAGGAATGCCGCGTTTCAAAGGGGGAGGATGATGACTGCTCCAATGTAAGATGTTATTAGTAGCAGTTGGTTTCCGGAACATGGTAGTGACTAGATGATCCCCTATTTTTTCCACATGGAGATCCAGGAAGGTGAGAGCTTGGTCATCAATCACTGAGGTAAATGAGAGACCTATCTGGTTTGTGTTGAGTGCTACCATGAATCTGGGAAACTTGTCACTGCTGCCAGTCTATATCAGGAAGATATCGTTGATATATCTTGACCAAAAAGATACATCGTTATTCCAAAAATTGGACTGGTCAGCAAATACACGCGTGCTTCGCAGATTCATTTGTTATATGTTATATTTGTTATATGTACTATATGTGCTATTTGTACCCTCACCCGCGTCACCACCCCCTGATGAACCCACGACGGTGGGTGAAACGTGTCGGGGTTTCTGGGTGATTTATATTAATATCTTACCCTCATTGTTATTAGGGTACAACAGGGTTAAACAGGGCAGGTTCGGGGACAGGGTACCCCCACCATCAGGAGGTTTTCCTGGGCTAAGGCACCAATTTAGGGCCACCTAGGGATAGATCCCCATCTCTGCCCATGTAAACCTGAGAATTATAATGAGAGGCAATGGGGGCTGATATAACACTGCTGGGGGCTGGTGAGAGGCAATGGGAACTGATTTAAGGCTGCTGGGGGCTGGTGAGAGGCATGGGGCCTGATATGAGGCATATGGAGGCTGATGAGAGGCATGGGGCCCTTATCTGAGGTCCGATTGTGGGTCATTCACATTGGGGTCTGAGCTGAGGTCTGATTGGGGGTATTATTAACATTGGGGGTCTTATTGGGGTTGTTAGCTGAGGTTTGATTAACATTGGGGTCTGATTGATGGTCTGACCAGAGGTCTAATGAAAAATATTTTTTTTCTTATTCTCCTCCTCCAATACCTCATCTTATAGGGCAAAAAGTTGCAAAAAAATCGCAATCTCACTCCAGTAGGGGGGTGGAGTAGGAAAACGGGAGTAGCTTCTCTGGGAAACAGTGTTAGGTTTAAGGATAGCACAAATTTATAAAAACAACATGCAACATTTGATAAATATGGCATGAAGTACACCAACACAGACTAAAGCAAAACCGACTTCCCCCATATTGTATATTAACTGGTCTCCATAATAGAAATAATACCCACCCAGAGGTCCCCCAAGGCCTTTCAACCTCTTTTGTCATCTTGAAAAAACTGGTTGTAGGTGTGTGCTGGTTTAGCTATTTTGTTAATAATATAATTTCTTTAATGTTAAGCAGTTATGAAAAACTCAGCTATTTTATTTTTTTAAAGAAAGCTGTATTGCACATATGGATTTCTCTCTCGATTTACCTGAAATATATTGCTAAATATTTTGGTTTGTTAGAATCCAAAGTTTTAAAATTAACTCCAAATTACTAGAATTGATTAGCTTGTCTCTAGTATGTATAATTATACATATCCTTCTATGACCATTAAAAATGCTCTGTCTGACCCAGGAAGAAGTAGAGTTGCATCTTAAAAAGATCAAAATAGACAAATCGCCAGGACCAGATGGCATACACCCCCCTATCCTAAGAGAATTAAGTAATGTCATTGCCAGACCCTTATTTCTGATATTTAAGGACTCTATACTGACAGGGAGTGTTCCACAGGATTGGTGCATAGCAAATGTGGTGTCAATATTGAAAAAGGGTCCAAAAACGGAGCCAGGGAACTATAGGCCGGTAAGTTTAACATCTGTCGTGGGTAAACTGTTTGAGGGTTTTCTAAGAGATGCTATCTTGGAGTACCTCAATGAAAATAAGCAAATAACTCCATATCAGCATGGCTTCATGAGGGATCGGTCATGTCAAACCAATTTAATCAGTTTCTATGAGGAGGTAAGTTCTAGACTAGACCGCGGCGAATCAATGAATGTCGTATATCTGGACTTCTCCAAAGCATTTGACATGGTACCACATAAAAGGTTAGTATATAAAATGAGAATGCTTGGCCTGGGAGAAAATGTCTGTATGTGGGAAAGTAACTGGCTCAGTGATAGAAAACAGAGGGTGGTTATTAACGGCACATATTCAGATTGGGTCACTGTCACTAGTGGAGTACCACAGGGGTCAGTATTGAGCCCTATTCTCTTCAATATATTTATTAATGATCTTGTAGAAAGCTTACATAGTAAAATATCAATTTTTGCAGATGACACTAAATTGTGTAAAGTAATTAACACAAAAGAGGACAGTACACTGCTACAGATGGATCTGGATTGACTGGAGGCTTGGGCAGAGAAGTGGCAGATGAGGTTTAACACTGACAAATGTATGGTTATACATATGGAAAGAAATAATGCAAGTCACCAGTACATACCAAATGGTAAAACACTGGGTAACTCTGACATGGAAAAGGACCTAGAAATTTTAGTGAACAGCAAACTAAGCTGTAGAAACCAGTGTCAGACAGCTGCTGCCAAGGCCAATAAGATAATGGGTTGCATCAAAAGAGGCATAGATGCCCGTGATGAGAACATAGTCCTGCCACTTTACAAATCATTAGTCAGACCACACATGGAGTACTGTGTACAGTTCTGGGCTCCTGTGAACAAGGCAGACATAGCAGAGCTGGAGAGGGTTCAGAGGAGGGCAACTAAAGTCATAACTGGAATGGGTGGACTACAGTACCCAGAAAGATTATCAAAATTAGGCTTATTCACTTTAGAAAAAAGATGACTGAGGGGAGATCTAATAACTATGTATAAATATATCAGAGGTCAGTACAGAGATTTCTCCCATGATCTATTTATCCACAGGACTGTGACTGTGACGAGGGGACATCCTCTGTGTCTGCAGGAAAGAAGGTTTGTACACAAACATAGAAGAGGATTCTTTACGGTAAGAGCAGTGAGACTATGGAACTCTCTGCCTGAGGAGGTGGTGATGGTAAGTTCACTAAAAGAGTTCAAGAGGGGCCTGGATGCATTTCTGGAGGGTAATAATATTACAGGTTATAGTTACTAGAGATGGGTCGTTGATCCAGGGAGTAATTCTGATTGCCTGATTGGAGTCGGGAAGGAATTTTTTTCCCTAAAGTGGGGAAAATTGGCTTCTACCTCACAGGGTTTTTTTTGCCTTCCTCTGGATCAACTTGTAAGAAAACAGGCCGAACTGGATGGACAGATGTCTTTTTTCGGCCTTATAAACTATTTTACTATGTTACTATCCCTATTACTTTTTTGGATTTTCTTTACCTATTGCTCTGCTTGTATCCCCCACATAATGCATTTCTGGAAAATAGATATACAAGTTCATTTTCCTAACAGAAGGAAAGGAAAACTGTCTCATACTAGGAACCCAGCTTTTTTTTTTTTTTTTTTTTCTGGTTATCTAACAGAACCAAGCAATGAAAGTTTGCTTGGCTGCCCGAGAGGCCTTGGTTGGGGTACCATTTCTCCTTATGGAGGGTGTCAAGTATGCATGAGAAGTATAATAAGCCAATCAAGGCTCCCCTGGGTTTGTGGGAAAACATATATGAAAATTTGCATATCTTACATCTGGAATCAGAGAAGCTTGAGAAAATTAATTTGAATATCTTTCCCAGAAACTAGGAGGGGCATTGCCTGGCCTACAATATTCCACACATATATACAAGGTACTCTTTGTAATAAGAAAGAGTACCCTCAGACAATGCTTCCAGTATATATTGCGCAGAACCACAGGCCATCTTGCTCTCTCAAAGAAATACAAGTCTTAGGAGACCAGAGAGCATTATATACCAACTATCATGGTAATTGTAGAATAGTTGATTTGTATCTAACGTTAACTTTTTAAAAAATGTGGTGAATCAAACCTGAAAGGCATTTCAAGAAATTTGCTCATCTCTGGTTGGAGGGTTCTGAATCTTGGGGCAACTAGAATAAACAGGGTTTTAGTGAGGGTATTGTTATAATATTTTGCAGCCAGGTCAGGAGAGGGAAGAGATAGGGGACAATGAAAACTGTAAAGTGTCTAGTTTCTTAGTGTCAAAGTCATGTAGCTTTTTTAGGTGTGTGACAAGTAGGGGGTCTGCTGGGATGGATGAAGATTTGCAACAGTGAAGGAAAGAAGGTTGGAGTCAGGAGAATAGAGTTAGTTAATTCAGAAACACAGTATAGCCAGAAGAATTCCAGACAGGTAAATTACCAACTTCATGTGTCTGAGAATTAGAAACTTGTGAAAGGCCAAGAGAGGAGATTAGAGATAGAATCAGGGAGGTAGATGGGAGATAGAGCTGTCCATGGGGATATTAAAGTCATCCAAAATGAAAGCTGCTAGTTCAGAAAATAGGAAATTGGGAAGCCAAACAAAGAACAAGGACATCCATTATCTAGGTGGGTTAGCAGGGGATCAGTATACAGCCATCACTCTCAGGGAGACTAGGTGAAACACTCTCTGGGTGTGGACCTCAAAAGATGGGAATGTTAGAGATAGAACTGAGGGAATAACCAGGAAGGTGCATTGTACAGAAAAAAGTATACCGACCACTATCATGCCTATTGTCAGGGAATGTAAGAGCCATAAAACAGAGCTGCAGGGGAAGATATCACTTATGTACAAATAACACAAGATCTACCGTTTACAATAGGTTATTCTCAAAGCTTATCTACTCCTTGCTTGTACAATGACCTCTGTACAGGTCACAGAGCATGCCCAGAAAACTCTCCCATAGAAGTCAATTAGTCAGTTTTCGTCCATTGTGTCTATGGCCCATGGTGGCTGCTGTAAAGCATATTTACAAATTTTGCTAAGAATAGCTCAGGCAATATGACAGTTCCCATTATCATGTTCAGAAAATAGAATTAAAAAATGTATAATCTGAAAATAAAAATAAATAAATAAAAGAAAAAGATACACGTCACTTATCTAGTTTTAACTAGCAGAAAAAAAAATATGTGACACATTCCCTTTAAGAAGATAGCAATTCAAAGAGAAAGAAAAGATGGAAGGAGAATCCCTATGAAGTTATCAATGCAAAAGAAAGAGAGAAGGTTTCATTTACACTACAAAATGTTATAAAATAAAAATAATAAAGATTTTTTTAATGATAAGGAATGTTAGAATAAAAATTGGGGTTTCTTATAAAAGTCAGGCAACTGAAAGACAAAATGTGCAAAGCGAGTTTTTAAAGTTATAGACCATATGCACATATGACTTCATACAATAAGATAAGTAGGTATACCTATAAAGACTTCTTTAGTATAGCGTTTAGACCTGCGGTCCTGTATCAATGGTACCCTATCGTGCCAATGCCTTGCTGATTTTACTAGGAGTGAATTAGCTCTACCTGTCCTGTGTGGTTAGTGTCCCACCCCCAGACATATGTGAATATTATGTCCGGTGAGGTTGTAAGTGGACACTTACCAAGAGTTGTGCCAGCATTTTTATTCTAACATTCCTTATCATTAAAAATCTTATCATTAGACCGTATACCTCATACCTTTTTCTTTGTGTGTGCTTATTACAAAATGTTGCAAATATATTTTAACTATTTTATGTACATTTTGATTATTTTTAGCTTTAAACGAATCGAACTTAATGAAGTAGAATTCGATCTGAATTTCTGAAAAAATATCATTTAGCTCAAATCCAAATTTTCTTGTGCTTCGCAGTAACTAATTGGATTTTTCTAAAATGGCTGCTGCACGTTACAAAATTAAAGTAAGAAGCTTGGGAACGAGGGATAACCCATGTAACACATGGGTATATGCATGCTTGAAAAAGGCTGAGTGCAGCCAAAACGTTGCATATTTGGGTACAGTGATGGATTAAAGCAACTCCTCACGTATAATTTATGGATGCTGTCCTCGTTTCTTCTTTGACCAAATACTGACCGTGTGAAGGCGGATGCTCAAAAGACAGGATCCATTTTTTGGGACTGTTCTTCTAATGGATCAGAAGAAGAGGAAAAAAAAAAAACTGTGATGCCAACACAACCTTACTGTCCTCTCTCCACTCTCCACTCTGTCATGGGGCCACTACTTGTATCAGTGGGTAACAGAACAGTTTCTCTATCAATCTATCTGGAATCAACAGATGTGTAAAAGGAGAGCGCTCTATCAATCTATAGTAGAATCTTTGACCACTGTACGGTTAAGTCCATTATACCTGACACTAACATTGACCTGTAAGGCTGAGTTCACACATTAGTTATTTGGTCAGTTTTTTACCCGTAACTGACCAAATAAAATAAAGTATGAACTGAGTCTAAGAGTGACGTCTGTCACCTCACACAGTAATTGTTTCACTACCACGGCGGACTAGCTACTGTATGCATGTTTCTACACTGCACAGTGGTGTACACAGAGATTACTCTCTCTGCAGGCCAGGAAATAGCTGAATTATAATGCCCTTCGTGACAAATTAATTTGGATCATATATATATATATATATATATATATATATATTTTTTTTTTTTTTTAATTTTATTTTATTTGGCGAAGCGTCCAAATCTCTAATTAATTTATATGCACTTTCTTGTACATATGAAATTTCTTTCTTTCTGCAGATTGTTCCAACAAATCCAAGGTTGCCATTTTTAGACCATAGAAGTCAATAGCTTGCAGGGTCCTTCTTTGCATAGCTCCCATGTGCATATTTTTTATCATCCATATTCAAACAGAACAATGCATATTGTGAAGATCTGAGGTTGTGGGTCCTATTAATAATCTAGGCAGGATAATGATGCAACTGTCTTTATTCTTTCACCCCCAGTTATATACCAAATGGAGATGCTAGACCCCTGGACACTTGGAGCGAACAACCTTAGAGACCCAGTCCACGATATCCCAAGGTGAGGCCTGTAATTCCACTGCCCAGGCTTTTTCCACTCCCAACATTTTAGGTTGGCCCACAGCTTTAGTATCACCCACCGGTATATTTTACAGACACTATGACTGAAGAGCATGAATCCAACTCCAGCCAGCAACTCGCATCATCACCTAGTCAGTCATACATACCCCAATGCCACCTTCAGGTCTGAGCACCCCCTTCCCCCGGGAGCATCTCCACCCAATGCTAACTGTACATTGGTGCCTGTATTTTCCTGGCTGAGCCCCTCACCTGAGACTAGAATTGTGGCTGGGAGAACAATGGGTTAATTGAGGCTCCCGAGACACTAACAAGGCAAATCAATGGATGTCGTATATCTGGTCTTCTCCAGTGCATTTGACACTGTACTGCATAAAAGGTTAGTATATAAAATGAGAATACTTGAACTGGGAGAAAACATCTGTTTGTGGGTAAGTCATTGGCTCAGTGATAGAAAACAGAGGGTGATTATTAACGGCTAGAGATGAGCAAATACTAAAATATTCGTGTGCTTGGTACTCAGAACAAATTTTTCAAAATATTCGTATATTCGTACGTAATAACGAATCCCATTGAAGTCAATGGGAGATATGAGCATTTTTGCAGTCGACCAAAGTTATTCGCACGCAAGGTTGCCTAAACACCTGAAAACCTCTGAAAGTGATGGAAACACCATGGAAATGGATAGGGAACACCAGGGGCAGCACGCATGGAGCAGGCAGAGACAGTGCAAGGAGCGACAGGACCTTGTCCGATAAAGCGTACGTTATTGCTACTATACGCTACTATACGATTTTACTCTATACGCTGTTGCGTACGAATTCAGGAGTAAAACCATTACCACTTGCAAGTCTCGCGAATGCACGCACGATGCTAGGCCGCGGCGTACAGTCCTCAGAGGCAGATACAATTTTTCAAGATGGCAAGCAGGCATTCCTGTGCTTTTAGCTCTGGAGAGCTCAAATATATGGTCAGGAAGATGGACAGCCAGGAGTATGATGGCACACACCGACACCTCAACCGGCAGAAAAAAGAAATTGTGCAGCACGTGATCCGAGGCTTGCGCCATCGCTTTCACAGTGTGCGGACCCCGGGCCAGATCCAGAGAAAATGGTCGTATTTAAAATTAAAGTGCCCAGAGCGGCTTAGTCAGATCCGGGCAGAGATACGACAGGGTGAGTAACAAAATATTTGAAAAGTAAAAACATGTTAAAAAATTATTTTACTGTATTGTATATGTAACAGTGCCAATAATGAAAACCGTATAGAAGGACAAAGTGGGCGTGCGTGGTGCGCTGCAGCAATTTTCTTTCATGCTAGGCCACACCTCTAACTCCACTCAAACAAGTGAAGGTATTCTCAGATACATACCCCTTCCCAGTAATTTGCCTTAGGCTACTTTCACATATGTGGCGGTGATCGGGCAGGCTGTTCCGTGGTGTATTTGTCCTGCCAATTCCCAGTGTTCTTGCCAGATAGCGGCCGGATCAGTGCCGTCCCCCATTATTGTTAATGGTGCTGGCCATTCTCCCGTTTGTGTCAGGCAAATGCCGGATCCGGAGAGATCCGGTGGGCTGTTCTAGGTCGTAACAGCCTGCCGGATCTTTAGCGCTAATATGAAAGTAACCTTAGATATATGCCCCTTCATAGTTAGCGCTTCCTCCTCCTACACACAGACTCAAAGACATGCTCATGCTGCAGCTAATGTGTCTTGAGTGGGCGATTTAAAAAATATTCCCACGATAACGATATTAAGAAATTTATCGCAATAAATACCCATTTAGAAGAAAAATACACTTGGGGCCACAAGGAGAAGACATTATACTGTATGGGGTCAGCCACAAGGAGACATTATACTGTATGGGGGCCTCAAGGAGACATTATATTGGACGTTGGGGAAGGTGAAGGGACTGCTCCCTGCTTACCGTCACCCGTCTCTGCTTCCTATGGATGCAAAGACAGCAGACCATGGGACATAGCCACCCATTCCCGGACACAGCCGCTAAAATCCTCACTGTCCCGTCGAATCCGGAACGATTGGGACTGGAGCTATGGTATACTAGTGCATTGTATGTGCAGTATTTATATTTGTTATGTTTGTACCTGCAGAATGTGACACACAGACATCTTTTATTCATTAATTCAACCTCCCACCCCTCCCAACAAATGTCCCCTCCATTAAATATGCACCCCAGATATTCTATGTTCCCTTCACATGAAATGCTCACTCCACATCGACCTCCTCTCACCCATAATATCTTCATAGTAGTATACAGTGTTAATATGAAAACGGTCATCAGAACAATAGTGTACGGATTTATGTTGCAGAGCAACGTCAACGACATCAACAACGTCACCGTCAGCGTCATGCCTGGATGGCCCCTGAAGGACCTGCTGCTTCTAGTAAATGTAAACATATTTAATTTATATTTAATCCAGGCTATGTGGGAGTGCAGCTGCAGTGATATAAGAGCACTAGTGGTTAGGAATGGAATCCAGCCCCAAACTATTCAGATGTATTGTTATGGATATGAAGACTGAAAATGTGAAGCCATTACAAGATGGCGTCGGCTCCGGGACCACTCCTGCTCTTATCTGTAGTTTACATTCTTTAGCTAGACTAGATGCGCAGAAGTGAAACTTTATTTTGCATTACTAACCAATAAAATATATCCTAACCCTCAGGAGAGGATTCACTCCTCCCTGGGGTATATAACCCTTGTACCCTCCTCTAATAAACAAGAACCTCTTTGACCCTACAAGGTGTCAGTGTTGTTTCTTCCATGCATGTAAAATCCTAGGATTACTTTAATTTGGAGCAGAGAAACAAACTTTGTGGCTCCCTTTGAGAGTCATCCTTATCAGTTGGCGTCCCTTGGGTGGGCTCGAGAGAATGTAGCTTTGTAGCCGAAGGAACGTACTCCTACGTGTGGTGCACGGTCGCTTGAGGGAGGGGTACTGCAGACCCATAGATCAGGTGAGAAAATCTGTCATCTTACCTACCTCTTGTCGAGCCTGCACTGCATTGTGGTAGTCATTTCTGCTATATAGAAGTTACCAGCAGCAGCTTCGGCTGAAGTTGAAATCTCGAGTGCAAAGAACCCAAAACAAGAGTTTGTTTCTACTGTGGTTTGTGTTTCATGTGGTTTGTGTACTGAAAGGGGAGAGGAACACTGAGAGTGAGAAACTGACCAAGGATCGGACAGGGGGATCGTATAATCTCTGTGCAAGCTTCTCGATAGAGAGCCTGAGACAGAGGGGGCGATCCACTCGTAGGGAGGTGTTTTTTATCCCGTGCTAGGTAGTCACGGGGTGGTATCCTGACCGGGTCGTCCGGAGTAATTGATTTTTCTTCTGGATATGACGTGACCGGTCAGACGGGTTTCCTGCGCCGGGTCGTCTAGATTGATTGTCTAGACAGACGTGACCGGCCAGAAGTGATTTTCTGTATTAGGCTGCAGTGTACAGGCAGCGGGCAGATGTAATCAAACCTCAAAGCTAGTGTGCAGTCCGTGTGGTCAGAAGAATTGAGTCTGATTGAGACTAACCCCTCCCCTTGTCAGGCGTGCAGTTTGTCCGTGTCTTGTCTGCCCGACTCCGTTCTGAAAAGTTGAAACATGGGTGGTAACTTGGTGTAATTGTTACCCGGAAAACAAACGGCTCCGGAGGTGGTGGCTCAAGGAAAATAAGTTGACTTGATATGTCTGTGTGGACCAGAAATCTGACCTTGTGCGTTGCCAGAGAATCGACTAGTAGATGAAGGTCACACAGCCAAGTTTACTGTGAGCGATAACTGTGATGATGAGGCCAAATTAAGGGTTAAGTTGAGAATAGAAGAAATCATCACTCACAGGGGAAAGTTTGCTGTGGCATTAGGCCAAAAAGGAGTGAACACCGGCCTTGAATTTACAGCATTATATTCTGTTATGAAAAACAATGCGAGCATTAGCGGAAAATTATTAAAATATAAGAAATTAGTCTGGGCAGAAATGTATAATGAAAAGACAAATGATTACTTTTACATGCCGTCAACACGGCCCCTAAGATGGTACAGGAGGACCCAACCGCGCTCCCGCAGACACATCCCCCGCCATTTCACTAGCCCCCCTCAGTCTCTCTCTTCAGAGGGGTGGACCTGTGAAGTACGTCAGTGCCAAAACCACGCCCGTGGCTCACCTCTTTGTATCCAGTTATCACACAAGACGGCACGCCCTACGTCCCAATGTCCATTCTGGCAGCCATCTTAACTTAGGGAACTTCCCTTCCTGGTGGCCATCTTAACTGAGGGAACGTCAGTCCCCGCCCAGTGGCCATCTTAGTTACTGGTATTCTCCGTGACACGGCTACAAGTGGGAAGCAAAGCACATAGATGCAAGTAGAACCACAATGAGTATTTGACTTAGTAAATGAAGGATACACACATACCTATAATAAGTTAATATTGTTTAATTAGATGAAATGACTTAACCTCTATGTTTTCTCTGTTACTAGGATTAAGTCAGCATTTGGAGGCAACTTCATCTCGATTCCTAACAGGTTGTTGTGATGGTGCAGGTGTTCAGGACTCCAGGTCAAGGGGAACCGGGTGAAGATGTTAGGTTAGGTCCTGCATTTGATACAAAGTCAAGTGAAGTACTTGGTCCTGAGTGTCCTACCCATGCTAGAATCACAAAAGGAAGGGATTGTGATGGAAATGGTCTCACCTGTGGTAAACTGTAGCTTGACATAAGAGGTCACACAAGTAGTAAGGGAGAAAGAATGTAGACAGGCAGTGAAGAACATCAGCAAGCTAATGGAAGCTGTAGAGATGCACCC